>CAUYRT010101856.1:0-177326 GCA_963574885.1 Lepilemur ruficaudatus
CCTTCTTCTTTAAAGATAAAGGGCTGATAACTGGAATCTATAAAGAACTCAGGAAAATCAGCAAGAAAATAATCAAACAATCCATTAAAAAGTGGGCAAAGGACATGAACAGAAACTTTCAAAAGAAGACAGACTAATGGCCAACAAACACGAAAAAATGTTCAACATCTCTAATTATCAGGAAAATGCAAATCAAAACCATGAGATATCACTTAACTCCAGTGAGAATGGCTTTTATCAGAAAGTCCCAAAACAACAAATGTTGGTATGGCTGTGGAGAGATAGAAACACTCATACACTGCTAGTGGGACTACAGATTAGAACTACCTCTATGAAAAGTAGTATGGAGACACGTTAAAGAACTCAAAGTAGAAACTACCATTTGATCCGGCAATCCCAATACTGGGTATTTACCCAAAGGAAAAAAAGACATTTTAAAAAGACATCTGCACTTGAGTGTTTCTAGCAGCGCAGTTCACGATTGCAAAGATGTGGAAACAACCCAAGTGCCCATCAATACATGAGTGGATTAATAAAATGTGGTATATGTATACCATGGAGTGCTACTTAGCCATTAAAAATGGTGAACTAATACCTCTTGTATTAACCTAGATGGAACTGGAGGCAATTCTTCTAAGTAAAGTATTAATATCACAAGAATGGAAAAACAAATACCACATATACTCACCATTGAATTGGTACTAATCGATTAACACTTATGTGCACGTATGGAAGTAACCTTCATACATGCACATTTTGGATTGGGCAGGTGGGAGGGAGGAAGAGGAGGGGATGGGTAAATGCATACCTAATGGGTGCGGTGCATACTGTCTGGGGGAAGAGCACACTTGTAGCTTTGACTTGGGCGGAGCAAAGGCAATTTATGTAAGACCAAAGCGTTTGAACCCCCGTAATATTCTGAAATTAAAAAAAGATAAAGATAAATAATTTAAGGCTCAAAGAGAGTAGGCTACTTGCCTGAGGTCTGGGAGTAAGTTAAAACCAGAACTCAAACTAAACCCAGGTGACTTCTCGACATTACATATGTTGTCTCCTTTAGAGTTGTGACAGTATTGGAAGGAAGGAGTTATTACCTTGCTATGGAAATCAGTAGGGCCAAGAATAAGTCAATACTGAGCTCTTGATAAGTCTATTGGACTTCTGCTTCTGGCCATAACTGAGTATCTGAGACCAGAATTTGTTCTTAATAATCAAAAAAAAAAAAAAAAAAGGAAGAAAAGAAAAAAGACAAAAAAGAAACAATCCACGCAGCTATAAAAAGAATGAGCTACTGATAAAGATAGCAACGTGGATATAGCTCAGAAACAATGGCATCAATGAGAAAAAGAATCTAGACACAAAAGAATATGTACTATGTGCCTCCATTTATGTGATATTCTAGCACTGTTACTGTGCTGTCCAACATAGCAACCAGTAGCCACATGTGGATACTTAAATTTAAGTTGATTAAATTGAATAAAAAACAAAAATTTAACTCTTCAGTCACATTAGTCACATGTGGCTAGTGACTACCATACCAGACAGTGCAAATATAGAATATTTCCTTTTCTCACCAAAGTTCTATTGGATAACACTGTTCTAGAAAATACATAACTAATTTGTATGACAAAAAGCAAGAGACTGATTGCCTAAGGCCAGTGGTGAGGGAAGACTGATTGCAAAGGGATATGAGGGAAGTTTCGGGGTAATAGAAATGTCATACATACTCTTGATTGTGATGGAGGCTACGTGATGTATAACGTGTCAAAACTCCTCAAACTGAACACTTAGAATGGGTGAATTTCATTGTATATAAATTACACCTCAGTAAAGGTTATTCTAAAAAGCCAAGTGTTTTATGTAAATTATTGTTAATCAGTTGCATACTTATGAGATGATTTTTGTAAAGATATAGGACATATTATTCATCCACTGGACAATATTTTTCCAGTCTCTAGCAAAATTAGATAAGAACTAGCTAACAAGCCTTCCTTCAAGTTGTTCACAGTCCAATACAGGAGATGAATCTTATTTAAAAATGGCTAGAATTCATGAAGAAAGTTGTAGGTGCCCTTACGTAAACAAGTGCAGAAGTAATAATTTATGCCATTAAAGCTAGGGGAGGTTTCTTTCATTTAGCAGGGTCAGGGAGATTTGCTGGTCTTTGAAGGATGTGCAAACTGTAGCTATATGCAGATGGGATTTTAGAACATTCTTTGGGGAGAACAAAATATGATCCAAGGCAGGAGAGTAACCAGAAAAGTATGCAATCTAGAAGAGAGAGTGCATAAAAGAAAGAAGTTGTGAAATAATTTTCATGGATAAATGAGAAGGGTTTGTAGTATGGATACCTGTTTTTGGTAGCCTGCACACTCTTGGCTATTAGGATTTGAGAAGATGAAAGTGTTCCTTTCTCTTACATTAATTCCAGTGGTCCAGGCCCTAAGTGCTTCTCCTTCCCTAAGTTTTCTCCTCCCTTTCATACAAATCAAAAACAAATCTTCACAAACATTTGAACAGGCAGGTCATGGTTAGAAAGGCAATCACCTTCTCCTAGGTTTCTGTCTACGTTATTACATTGCAATCTCTGCCTAAAAGACTTAAAGTCTTAGACGAGCATCTAACTTGCACACCAAAAAAAAAAAAAATAGTTTATGCATTTGTATAGTAACCTGAGTCCCCTGGGGGAAGAGGGATGCAATATAAATATGAAGCAATTATGATAATTATGGTATAATTGTCACTTATTTTCCTAGGTTGCAGATGCTTGTGTGCTATTGGTGTACTGTTGAATTATAGAGAGTTTGCCTTTTTTCCCATGGCAAGGTAACTCTCTCCATTTATTTCCACAATGCAATAGGAGCCAATCTTTTTATAATTATTTTCATAAAATTTGTTGCCATTTAATATCTGTCCCTCTCAGCTAAATAAATTTAGGATTTTTTTATGATAACTGTTGAAGTCATGACATACATTTGAAATGTTTTTTAAAAAATAAGTTAGGCTATAAACTTTTTAAAATAACACACACACACGGAATGTTTGTGGATTGATTACTCGGGAGTCTATAGACTTGGAAAAGTAATTTAGAATATTTAGAAGAGTTCTTCATTATTTCCTAGAACCACTGAATCATAAACATCAGACCTGGAAAGAACACTAGGGCTTGCTACTCCCAAGAGTGGGCCAAGGACCAGCAGCACTGATAACCTGGGAACATATTAGAAATGCAGAGTCTCAGGCCTCACTCCAGACCTACTGAACCAGAATCCGCATTAACAAGATTTCCAGGTAATTCACAGGCACATTAAAATTTGAGAAGCTCTGCACTAGAAATCATCACTTCACCTTTCATTTTATAAATGGGAAAAGCAATGCCCTGTGTGATGGAATCACTTGGCCACGATCACAGGAAATTGATTATTTTTAATTTAAGAACTTTATATATATGTCATCTGTATTTGCCAATAGCAGGGAAGAAAGCCAAACACTTTAATGCCAATTAACAAATCTATAATTAATTAGTAAAATGATCTTCCCTTCAAGTTTCACATTTTGTAGAACAAGCTGTTTGATTTGGCTGGGGCTCAGGCCAACATGTTTGTGAATTTCACAATTCACAGATGTTAGACACTGGCGGGCTAAGTAAAGGAAGAGAATGTCAAGTTTTAAATAGCTTCTCCCTTCCATTCTGGCTGAAGCAACAAATGAAGTATATTTATGAAACACATTTTGAATCAGAATTTCTTATAGGGAAATGTCAAATTTCTCTGAAAAGGGCTTTAGATTAACTCATAACTTGGATATCTACCGATGTCACCAGTTTATAGGTGTCCTGTGATTAGGGAATGAATGGAAGATGTGAACTTGCCATATTAGTGACACTCGGGCACACAGAATGTTTTTTTCTTCCTGTTGGAGTCTGTTCTAATTTAGCTTCTGAATCATATTTCATTCAATTTCCAAATCCACAAAACCAAGATAGGTTTACAGCCCATATTCAGAAAGGAAAGAAATTATTCTGTGTGTAGACTTTTCCTGATATTATACTAATTTTGAATACAAAACAATTTTATGGTCTTATTACAAAGTAGGTTGAGTCAAAGAAAAACAAAAATAGCAAAAATAGTAAAACATAAATGAAAGTGAAGCAGATTCGAGTTTGAAATAAACTAGAATATTTTCATAAGCAAGCAATTTGAAATAATTTTGTAAGCCTCAAAATATTCTAAAATACTTCCCATTTTAATATGACTTTAAGAAAATTATTATATATGTGTATGTGTTTGAGGCAGGATATTTAAACAGCTCAGTAAATGTTATTTCTTTCATTTGGGTCAGGCAAAACTTCTAAGGGGATGTGAATGGGATATCTCTTTCTCTTAGTTGAGAGGAAGAGTTAGTTCTCGGTTAAATATAATCAAGGAATTTCCCTGTCTTTGCTATTTGAGATTGTGACCACAACAGGCGGTTGGCTGAAAGGGAGACTGAAGGGGGGGGTGGAGTGGGGGGAAGATATTTAAAAAAACAAAAAACTTTTCTAAGCAGCTCTGCAGAAAACGTTAGCCCCAGTAACAGTTACAGAAATCCTCGAATCAAATCAGTAAACAGATTCAAGAAAGTGATATTTAGCTGCAGCAGGGTGGACACACATCAGCTCAGTTCTGTTACAAAAACCCAGGCTGCTGAAATTAAACTCTGATGCCATTCATGCCAGCATCCAATCACGAGAGAGATCAGAAGTTCAGAGATGCCTCCACCTCCAAATTGCCAACAAGTGTGGCTACTATACGTCAAAGACTCTAAAGCCGTGATAGAGGAGGAAAAACAACTTTAGAGAGGATGCCCAGCTGGTAAGAATCAACTGTTTATGATGTTTTAGTCACTTGATGAATCTCATTGGCTAAAATCAAGAAACGCTCCGCCTATTTGCAAATATGTGTGAAGGGGGGAAGTGTCTAAACTTCTATGCCTGATAGCATTTGACCCTATTGCTTTTAGCCTTCTGGCTTCTTTATCTATATATACACAGGTATATGTGTATATTTTATATAATTGTTCTCCATTTGTTGATATCAAAGAGAGTTGAAGGCAATGAATTTTGAAACTTCACGGTGTGCAACCCTACAGTACTGCCCTGACCCTTACATCCAGCGGTGAGTTTAAACGTGACATAACTTCTATCAAAACTTAATTGGAGTGCCTTGTGTATTATGAATGTTTCTTTGTGTACCAAGAGCAATCCCTCCTTGTTTAGTGAGCACAGTGATATTATTTTGGACTTTCTGTGGACTTAAAGTGGTCTGTGAACCTATTTCCTAAATTTCTTTTTCAGTTGATGTCTAGATCTACAAAGTGACAAAGTTTGAAGGCAATCTTCCCACTTTTTAAAAATCATCATACCATTTTAAGGTGTTTAAAATATATTATTTGCCTTGCTCAGCACCCACTCATCCAAGAAGAAGAAACTTTACTGGGCAGGGATGTAATAATCTATGGATGATCTTTAAGTCAAAATAAACACCAAATAATTTTATTTATACATTACAAACTAGATGAATAGCCATTGTTATACAAAATAGATTATGGCTTATCATTTTAGTTCTAAGGAATATTTTCCTTCTGGTATGTTTCATAACAAACCTCATCTCTTGACAAATTTGACTTTTAAAATCTGTGATTATACAGAATTTTATTTATGTTTACTGGAAGAAACATTTGCTTAGCGAGAGGGAATATTAGTGAGAGGGCACAATTGTGTTTGTATGTGTTTCAAATTAGACTTTGCTATTTTTAAACTGGTAAATGAAATCTGAACAGTGTTTTTCCAGTCATAAAGTTATGGGAGATATTCAAGTCGTATGTAGTGGTGTGATGTTGTTAATTTAACAGCATGAGATTTTGTACTTTATTTTATAAGACTAATGAGAGAGGTCTTCTGAGTGTTGAAAATGGCAGGGTTACGAAGGGTTAACTTGTCATTTACCACCTGTGTCTATTGGAGCCTCATGTTAGAAGTGGATTCAGCTCTCTCTGGGCAGGACTTAGTCACTGTAGCACGGCCTAGCAAATTATGAAAGTGTGATCTTTTTTCATTAAAATGATTTGCCACTGTGTAAAACACTAATGTGAACTATGCAGAGTCTGTTTCTCTTCCTGTGAGGTTTTTGGTGGGCTCTGTGAGAAAGAAGAAGAGGAAAAGGAAAGCAGAAAGATAAATGGAATGGTGAAGAGAAAATAAAATGAGAGGAAGAAAAAGGAAAGAAAGAGAGGAAGCAAGTTCGGGGTCTCCCAGGTTGAAATGAGAAATGTAAATGGTGATTTGATTCCTGCCTTGCTGTCTGTCATAAACAACAATATTAGCAAAAATGGATGGCCCTGGAGTTTATGTCCTTGGATACTTGAAAATCAGATTTAGTAGGAGCTGGGTCAATAAAAGAAGCAAAACATCAAAGATTTTCTAGTTCTCGAAATTTTTTCCAATCTCAAAATGATCTATTCCATTAAACATATTTGGAAATAATGTTTTTAAGAACATAATTGTGCTTAAATATTAGCCTTATAATGCTTCTTTTGAGGGCGACTTTCATAAAGTAGGTACTTGGATCCACAGAAGCTTTAGAAGGAACTTTCTTCTGATGACTAGCATCGCACACTTCAATGCTGCCCACCTCTGTCTAGAGGCATTTCTAGTGATTGATGAAGGAAGCCTATAAATATAAATAAATAAGGAAATTGCTTTTTATATTGCCCTGACAATCTGTTAGTTCGCAGAACAAATACCGTCTCAGTTTTTAACATACCATAATATTCTAAGCAATAACAGTATTTCTATTTTTATTTTTTTATTTCAGAATATTACTGGGGTACAAGTGTTTGATTACATGGATTGCTTTTGTACTGCTTGAGACAAAGTTATAAGTGTGCCCATCTCCCAGATATTTTTAAATAGTTTTATAGTTTCCTAGAACGCCTTGAGCTTTAATCATGGCGCCTGTCAGTTTGGGGGGAAGGAGGGGAGCACATGGAGGAGCTGTGAGACTGTGGTTCAGGATGTTGGGAGGACATTTATTTGCCTAATGATTGTTGTAGGCAAGAATATGTACTTCCAATTTGTAATGAAAACCTAATCATTAAATAAAGATAAGAAAAATGTTTGTTACTAGTATCTACTCTGTGCAAGGCACTACGTATACAATTATGAATAAGGTATGCCTGTAATCTCCATTCATTTAACCCTACAGTATTTAAGTCTTTAATATCAGATATATTTTCCTCAAATACTGTAATTGTTTTGCCACATATATTAAAGACTGAATTATTACTATTTTCCCATCTATACTACTTAGTAAATAAATGAATGAATAAGTAAAATATCACTATATGAAATCTATATGATACTGTATATTGTCAAAACAAGGATCAAACAATACTTTCTTTGGTGCCTAATGAGTGAATGAGTTTGAGTTGGTTTTTCTAAGCAGACAACTCTTGTAGTTCTCAGTTTACAAAATCTATTTTAAGAAAGACCAAATTTAATCATTCCATAATCATAGTCATCTACATAGTTAAATTTGTCTTTACTGACCTTGTCTTTAGAAAGGAGTCATGAAAGAGAATTTTTTTTTTTTTTAAAGAAATAACAGGATATCTTGATATTTTTAATTCCAAGCTACTTTATTTCATGAATTTCCTTTTATCATCAGAGAACAGAATAAATGACAAATGTGATTACTATTTGTTACTGAATGTTAATGCTATTCCAAAAAAGCCAGTTGTAATACACATTTTAAAATACTATGGTAATAATTCTCAGTTAAAATTGAGATTTTGCCCTCTGTTTTTCTTTCGTTCCCCTTGACCATTTTATGCATTTAGTTGTGCTCTGATGTTGATGCTAATTTACTTTAGTCTTTGCAAAAAACTTATCTGAAAATAAAAATGGCAGTTAAAACTATAGAGCTTATTAAATTTCTCTTTTGGTGATTTTGACCATTACAAAAGAGAAGAAGATTTGGATAAAATCATAAGTGTTTTCACTTGATTACTAACTTAATTTTAACAAAAATATTGAAGCATAGATGAAATTATGCAAGATCAATAAATAAGTCAGTGAGTTAATTATCATTTCTTTATAAACACAATGAGTCTGTTATTTTTTATTAGATTCAAAATGAATCTAAACTTCAGCATATGAGAAGCTAAATCTTTGTTAATTTATTGTTTGGGTTATGATTTGGGCCTGTTGCATTCATTTTTAGAATTACCACATAGTTTGTAAAATTTGCTTTTTAACCAAGTAATTCTAATAGATTAAATTATTTCAAAATGTCTTTTCAAAAATAAATCAATTAAAATGATAAAAGCGAATCAAGATTAAATTTTAAAATAATATGATAACTGCGGACTAAAAATAAAAGTAAACATCATTATAATTTGAACCACTGGCAAAATGTTTTGATTATTTTTCTCAGTCATCCTCCACTCCAAAGTAACATCAAACTGATTAAAATACTATATGGATCAATAAGAAGTGTTTCTTGTGTGAATTACATGTTTTCATCAATTTTATGCTTTACTAGCTTAAAGGTCAATTTTTTTAACTGTGCTTTCTAAATATATCCCAAAAGGAGGGGTGGTGACAATGAACTTACAGTGGAAGACCGTTTCTTTTGTCAGATAAAATTACATGAAGGTAGATGCCTCGCTGTGTTAGGTGTCTTCCACTGGCTTTTCCAGCTAATCCTTATCCTTCTTGTTCTGTGCCTTGGGAAGCTGACCTGTAAGGATTGCTGTAACAGTTGCTTTCTTCTCTGGTTTCCTGTTGAGTTCAACCAGTGAGAACCTTCAGCAGAAGAGTGAGGTTGCGATATTAGTTTCCCTGGCCAATTCTCTGTTGTGTTTTCTTCTAAAGGCTGCAGGTCCTGTCGGAGGCCCTTGCCACAGGCTCAAGTCTCTTGAGTTTGAGCAACTACTCCCCACCCTCCTTTGTCTTCAAACTTCAGAATGATAACCATATATAGCCATTGTTCATTACAGAGAGCCGCATCATACCTATTATCTTCCTTAAACTCTCTTCAAGTACTCTTTTTCCTTGCCAGGATCATGGCAACTACAAGCATAAAAAAATATGCCCACAGTGTTATTTATGTACTTATGAAGACTTTCCAAAATGATTGATACAGCAATTAATAATATAATTTAAATTTCTTCTGTGGAGTAAAGGATGTATCCATCCATTTCAATGAGCAAACCAGGTTTTAGCCATCTCCATAATCACTAAGTTTCTCTATCTGACTGAAAGAAATGAGCCAACGTGCTTCAGTCTGTGCATGTTCTTTTGTATATTCAGTCTGTGTATACTCTACTTACAGACGACAGGAAGAATTGGATTTACTTTTAATTAAAAAATTAAGTTACAGTTTATCTGCAGGATCTATTGTAGTTGTCAGCAAGAAAAGGTGCTTCAAACCCTTGTAATTTTCAAAAGAACAAGTTTCAAATACCTCTACGACCAACTGAGGTTAGCCAAAAGTGCAATGCTGTTATAATTCTGTGTGCTGCTTCTGAGCTGTAAGTGCAGTGAAATGGCTGTCAAGGAAGTATGTTAGCAGAGTGCGCGTTGGACTTGTCAGAAGATCTGGATTGGAGTCTTACCTACACCAGTAACTGATTATGCGGCCGTCATGAAATCATTTGAATCATCTAATTCAAAGTTCCTCATAATAAGTATGGAAAACCTCTGATCTGTTCACAACGAGGACTTTGAGAATTAAATATAAATCCAACTCAATTCTGAAATGTATACCTGTAGTGTACAGTAAATCCTCACTTAACATAAAGTTATTAAAACCTGCAACTTTAAGCAAAATGATGTGTAACAAAACCAATTTTACCATAGGTTAATCAATATAAAGAAGAGTTCCTGCAGTATATTTCTGGGTCTCAATGTAGCCCCCAAAGACTTCTAATATTAAACATTGAGATAAATGTAGCTATATATACATTTAAGAAAGATTATAAAAAAACAAGTAAGAAAATTATTTATCCAATATTTGGTGAATCAGTTAGTGATAGCAGCTATGGTAGTGGTGGATTAAATCAAGGAATAAATGTTTGCAAATTGAAACTTGTAAGGAGAACCTCCTACCACTATGCAGTTAAAAAAAACAAACAGTAGGTATGGGAGACTCTCTGAGCCCTCTCATATCACATTGTTTATCACGGTGTAGTTATATGATTATAGTACACTTGACAAATTTTTATTTTACAAAAATTTGTATTAATTCATTTATTTTCTAATCCACTTAATTCTAGGTCAGGGCCTCAGATGGGCAGAGCCTATGCCAACAGCTCAAGGCACAAGATGGGAACCAGCTCTGGACAGGATGCTATTACATTGCACAGAACACACACTCTCTCTCTCTTTTTCACACACACACACACGCTCACTTACACTGGAACAATTTAGACACAGCAGTTAACCTAACATGCAGATCTTTGGAATGTGGGAGGAAGCTGAATACCTAGGGGAAAACCCATGAAGACATGGGGAGAACATGCAAACTCTACACAGGTCCCAAGCTGGAAGATGATTTTTTTTTTCTCATGGGTTATAAGGAAATGATGTTGAGCAAAATGACATTATTCAAGGACCTGCTGTATTGTTCAGTTCTACGATTGTAGGTATAGCATGCCAGCAGACAAGTGCTTTTTCCCCAGCAACAATTGTGAACTCATGTAGGCATACCTTGAATAACATTTTGCTCTATATCAATTTTTATTATGGGTCTTGATATCATCTTGGCTTGTCTCTCTCAATTCTTATACTTTAGAATTTAGGAATCTGAATCCCAGAGGGGTTAAGTAAATTGCCCAAGATCACACAGAAAAATAGTAGCAGAACCAGGATGAGAATTCAAGTCTGTTGATTACCAATTCAATGCTATGTCTATCACAAAACATAGCATTTTATTAGATTTGTATAAATGTTACAGTTAACGAAATGTTTCCCAGTGCAGTGCATTATGTATCTCCTGTGAGGTAGGCAGGTATGGTAGGCTTCCAAAGATAGTCACATCCTAATCCCTGAAATCTGTGAATATGTTATGTTACATGTCAGAGAAGAATTAAGGCTGCAGGTGGAATTAAGGTTATTGCTTGGCTGACTTGAAAATAGGCAGATTAACTTGGGTTATCCAAGTGAGTACAATGTAATCACAAGAGGCCTTAAGAGTGGAAGTAGGAGGTAGAAGAGTCAAAGTGATGTGAAGTGAAAAAGGATTTGCCAGGCTGTTGGCTTTGAAGATGGAAGTCGGTCATGAGCCTAGTAAGACGGGCAGCTCCTGAAGCTGGAAAAGGCAAGGAAACAGATTTTCCCCTGCAGCCTCCAAAGGAACACAGCCTTGCCAACATCTTGACTTCAGCCCTCTGAGACCTATCTCAAGCTTCTGACCTATAGAACTGTAAGATCATAAATTTGTGTTCATTTAAGCCACTAAGTTTGTGGTAACTTCTTATGGCAGCAGTAGGAAACGAGTCCACAAAGTAAGGAATTTTTACCCCCAAATTGTAGATATGGAAACTAAGACTATGTTTTGCTTTGATGTGTTTGTTTAAATAAACTGTTCCATAATTTATTATGTTTTTATGGTGCTAAGAGGAAAAGGTAGAAGATATGATTGAAATACAATCCTTGACCTCAGGGAATCCAAAGTAGAACTACTTGTATGGAATTAACACGAGGTGTGAGGAAGGATAGAAGGACGCTGGAGAAGCTGCCCGGGACTGCAGGTGCAGTACCCACTCTGGAGGCAGCAAATTGGAATGGTGATTTTTGTTACCAGTTTCTGTTAAAGTTCCTCAAACTCTTACACATGAGATAGATCTGACTCTTAGATGGTAGCTCTAAAATTTTGAAGCTCAAATTTAGATTCAGGAAACACAGGAATACCCATGCTCACTTCTCAGGTATTGAGAAAGTTTAGGGGGAGCCTTGGAATTGCACTGTACACAAAAACAAGCAATTTTGATTCATGCAGTTATCAGACCACACTTGGAGAAACAGTTCTAGACCTTTTGGTGCTATAAGGTTCCCAGTTAATTTTAGGTTTGGGATTACATTGAGCCTTCCTCTGAGAAATTGGGAGTGAGGGGAAGGAATGCAAAATCAGCATTTTTATCAAGCACTAATCAGCTGACTTTAAATGACTTGTTTGTTTGCACACCCAATTTTGAAAAGCACTACCTACAGTGAGGCAAATGTAGACCCGCTGCCCCAATAGAAGCTCATAAAAAGGAAATCAGAGATAACCACAGAGACACATGCGTTCCCCAAAAAAGACTTCATGTTCTCACTTTACTCAAAAGCCAAATGGATTGTGAGATTAAAGTGGCAATTTTCAATCTCTGTTTCAGGACAAGAGAGCCAAATTTCTGATTAGCTGTTTTGAAGCTCAAATTTGTTCTGACAGTTTCTAATTCCTTTAAAGAACTCAGAAAGGAATAGTCCTCAAGCAACAAGTGATGGATGGATAAAACACTATAATTACGATCAAAGTCCAAAGACTCCATCTATGTAATTACGCACTTCCCAAACTCTGAAAGTCACTTTGTTCTGCTGAAAATAGGATGAGAAATGGACATGGGAGAAGTGTACTTATTGGTTAGTCAAGGCTTTGGAAATGACAGTTATTAACATTTGTGTTTTACCTTAAGCCATATATTTCAGAGATAATATAGAGGGAAAGAATTAATTGTTCTAATTCTTATTTTTATTGTTTGCCTTCCATTCTCTATCTATATTTGACTCTCTTATTATGAATTAGACTCTTTGAGATTTAGAATGGAATCATGAAGCTTAGAAGAATAAATGTAAGGGGTCAAAATCACTTGCCACTTTCAGAGTTCCAGTTCCTTTTTCTTTTGTTTAAAATGAGCAAAATTAATCCATCAACTTAAACAGCAAACACCCTTTCTCAAATTCCATTAACTCAGGCAGCTCTCTTATAATTGAGGGCAAAACCAGTATCATAATAATGTTAAAGTGAGGAAACATTTTGACTCAAGAAATACAAAATGGAAGCTTGTGTGATAATCCAATCAGCAACATGGTTACCTAGAGTATATTTTTAGTGTACGTTTTTTTCTAACAGATATTGGTGTAGATTGGAATAAAGCACACGAATTCATGATAGGGACTATAGAGACTCTTGCTGTTAAAGTCAAGTATGTTGTTCCTAAGATTGTTGGTTGCATTTAACTTAACTCCGTGTCACAGATTGACATTTCATTAAGGTGATCAATTTTTAGAACTTCCTTAAAAATACCAAACTTTAAATATTTTATTTGAAAGTCATCATTAACTTTCTTTTTTCTTTTTTCTGGCTCTAAAAAACTTCCATTTTGGGGCTTGAATTTTATAGTGTCATTTACTTCTTCACTACATAAATAATTAGAATATCATATTCATTAAAGCTTTCAATGAGGAAATTCACTTTCTTACAACTTTTCCATGACACTACAACTGCCTCTAAATAAAAAGTTAATAAAATGTATGCTTCCATTTTATTATTTTTCTTTTAACACTTCTGTTATCTCAGACAATGAATGAAAACTTTATGTTGGACATAATTTTTCAAACTAAATTATGAGCAATCAAAAGACTTCTAGTAAAAATGAGGGATTGTTCTCTAGCATCTTAATTAATACTATCTAATATGGTAAATATTGCACCTGCACAAGCTATTTTTTAGTATCCTGCAGAGGCTGATGTGGCTTTAACTGAGATTTCTTTACTAAAACTTGAAATATTAATGAATGATTTATCTTTAAGTTAGTACTGGTGCAGATGTGGTCTGTCTTCGATGTAACATTCACACTGACACACTTTCTACAGCCTCATGTTAAATCATGTCTTCTTGTTGAGCAAAGGGCTTCAGTGATGCCCTATGAATGTACCTTCTATCTGGCATGCAAGGTCCTGGCTTATCTTCCTGTATAAAATTCATATATAATTTTACCTCTGCATCATTAAACCTTGAAAGCAATAAAGTAGAAAGCTTGCTTTTTCCTCAACTTTTCACCCCCCTTCTTTTCTTTCTCTTTTGTAGCAGCTCTGCATTTCTTTGCTTCTTGTTAATGTAAGAGTATACCTCAAAAAGCCAAAAATACCACAGAGTACTTTTTTTTAATTTCAGCATAATATGGGGGTACAAATGTTTAGGTTACATGTGTTGCCTTTCCCCTTCTTGCCCCCGGAGTCAGAGCTTCAAGCATGTCCATCCTCCAGATGGTGCGCATCGCACTCATTATGTATGTATGTACCCAACCCTTCCTCCCCCTCCCAGTCCAAGCTTTGCTTTGAAAAAGTAAAATTGAGCCATTTTGTAAGCTAAAGTAAGAAATTGTGACAACAACATATCAAAGATAAAAACACAGAAATAAAATTGACAAAATATATGCCTTTTGGATTTTATAGGGAATTTGTTTTTTAGTATCTAGCTTATCTGAGTTAAGTGTATTTTTAAAATATTTAAAATTGGCTGATGTTTAAATGGGTAAATACCCTTTGGTTGAGGATACAAGGAGAAATAGGAAAAGAGAAACAATGCCTTTGATAGTTCAACCTCATTGTAAACATTGTACTTTAGTTTGTAGTTTGAATACTACAAAGCTATTCAATAATGTGCAACAAATATTTACTAAAGTGAATGCCAGATATATGACAAGAAGGTTAAAATCCCAAAGTTATTTATTTGTTTTTACTCTAGCAAATCTGGTCCTAGAATCATCTGAATTAAGTGTGAGGTGAAGGAAGATCTTTGAAGCTCAAGTAGAAACTTAAGTGTCAGAGCACTTGAGGTCCTCTCAGAGGACACATATTCAGGTAAAGGTATTTGTGGTCCCAACTACTGGGGAGCTGAGGCAGGAGGATCACTTGAGCCTAGATAACAGTCCCCAGCATTTTTGGCACCAGGGACAGTTTTCATGGAAGACAATTTTTCCACAGACCAGGGGACGGGAAGGATGGTTTCAGGATGATTCAAGAGCATTACATTTATTGTGTACCTTATTTCTATTATTATTACATTGTAATATATAATGAAATAATTACAGAACTCACCATAGGTTGGGGACCCCTGGCCTAGGAGTTTGAGGTTGCATTGACCTATGATGACACCACTGTACTCCAGCCTGGGCAACAGTGTGAGACCTTTTCTCAAATTAAAAAAAAAGAAAAATATTTGTGACTTGCTATTAATGATATCTCAATAAGTATTAGACAAATGACATGTTTCCAATAATCATGGAAGCCAACAAAGAAAAATATAGTTATACAGTTGTTTTCCATGTCTTCTTGTAGGTCTATACATTTTTTACACATATTATAGAAGTTATAGTTTTAATGATTTATTCATTATGTAATTTATATAATAATCACTTTCCAGCTGTCATGTATTTTTATAGTTATTATATAAGTCACTGTATCAGGATCTCATTATATCAATATAACTTAATACATTTATTATTTCCTCTATCTTTAAACATTTGGTTGTGATTTTTATTATAAATTTAATATATTAAATTTGATTATAAATACAATTAATTATGACTATTATACAACCACCTTTCTTTTGAGTTATTTCCTTAGGATAGTTCAACATGACAAATATTTAAGGAAAGCAAACAATTAATACATGTTAAATCGACATAAGGTGCTATGTAATTTACCTGCATTATCTCATGTAATACAATTTTTTAGCTAATTCGTGTCTCTAGTTTGCAGATGAGGAAAATGGTGCTTAGTGATAACTGACTTGACTAAAATAACTTAACTAGTGAGTGGAAAGACCTGTTTGAACTTTCATTCTCACCTGAGCTGGGACCATCTGACCCAAAGACTTTGCTGCTCCCCACAGCATGTCGCCACCTAAGAGAGGGTTGGCGAGTAAAAGGATATATACTTTTTCAAGTTTCTGGTAAACATTACTATTCAAACAGATATGCCAATATATTTTGCCAAAGAATTCCAGCTTTGAATGTTGTTATTTTTAAATGTCATTAATTTGATAGACATAAAATGACATGTGGTTTTAGTTAGCACTTTTTTATTAACTAGGACAACTATGGAAACCCAATTACTAACTTTAAAAGATCTCAACTTTTGATCCTATATTTTTAGAAAATGAGGATTAGACAGGAACAGCTAAATTTCTAGTATTTATTGAATTCTTACTATGTGCCAGGAACTGTTCTAAGCACTACATATTTGACTTTATGCACTTTATCCTCAAACCACCTTAAGAGGTAGTCACTAGTATTATTTATTGCTGAGCAAGAGACAGGAATATAATGTTTAAGAAACTGAATTCTAGGGCTTGTGTGCTGGGTTCAAATTCTCACTCTGGCAAATGTTAGATATCCTAACTTAGTCTCTTTATGTTTTCGTCATGTACAAATGAGAGTGGTGATAGTACTACCTGACTGGGTTGCTTTGAGAACTAAATGAGTTAATTGTATAAACAGCTTAAGATGGTATCTGGCACGTAGTAAGCACTATGTAAGTGTTAACTCTTATTCTTATTTTGTAGATGAAGAAATTGAGGCACAGAGAGGCTATATAACCTGTCCAGGGTAAAATAGCTGGACACTGGTGGAGATGGGTGAGATCCTGATTTCTACCACATCATTTTTTAAGTGGTCACTGCCTTAACTCTCAGCAAATTCTATGTAGGAATGATTTTTAAGCATAAGTAAAACTTAGGGCAGAAACTCTAAAAACTAATTTAACACTCTAGAAAAATTATCTGTCTAAAGCACGAATATGTTTCCAAGTATTATTCTCACAATTAATGCAAACCCAGAGAATCAAATTTGAGGACAGACTATTCTATCTCTGGAACTAAATGTTTCCATCAGAATAACTAGGACCTTCCAGGCAGGGACTCAACTTTGAAAACTGACAGTTGCCCAATTTGGAAGCTGGGTGGCATTTACTTTAAAAGCTTTTCTTTAATTGATTTTTTTAAAACCTCAATGCTTTTGCTCCCTTGTTTCTGTTGATAACTCACTAATCTCTCATTCTCTAATTTCTGTCACTAAAATTGGAAGATGTGGCTAGAATTCTCTTCCACATACTCTTAACCCTTTCAGATTAATCCTACTTTTTCCCCATTTCCACCCTACCAATGAGATATTTTTCCCCAGTGTTCTATTTTGACTCACCATCTTTAGAGCGAATTTTCTTTCCATCTCTGTTCTTTTTGTTCCCTTACACCTTTGCTAGCTTGTCTTAACTGAAAGGGAAACTTTCTATGCAAATGTCCTTGTGGCCCATTGTTCTTCAGTAGAGGCAATGCCTTTTACACTAACTCTTTTTCATTCGGGGATCCAGAAGAAGAAACTAACATATTTCTTGGACAACACTGCCATTTTCAGATCATTATTTATCCACTATTACTCACAGTCTCATGTTTTCTGAAATCTCTGCCATCAAAGTGATTTACTGACCTTCAGAAAACTCTCCTCTGTCATTTGGCTCCATTTTCCTCTTTGCTGTAGCTTCTGCTATCTCTTTGGGAACTCCATTTTCCTTTTGATGACCTTCCTAGTGTTGTCTCACAGTCCCTCTGCTTCTTCAGCTCAAGGTGCTCCCATTTCCACTCCATTCCAGTTACCAGCCCACACAACCATGTCCGGGACTTCATCATTACCTGAAATTATTCCAGTCTAAAATCATGCCACCTTAATACTTTCTTTCTGGTAGCAATCTCTTGTCCCTTCACCTCCTTTACCCAACCCCCAACTTTCACCAAAGCTGTTCCCTTGCACACCCTCACAACCTTCCCTGGAAAATTCAATTCCTTCTTCAAGGATTATCTTAATTTCTATTTATTTTAGAATGTATTTTGTGCTTAACTACTTAAAAGTTCTGTTTACCTACTAAACCCTCACCACTCAAAGTGAAGTACATGGAATAATACAGAATTTGGAGGCCTGTATCAGTCCTACTAAATGAGAATCCGCATTTTAGCAAGAACTCAAGGTGATTGATTAACACATTCAATTTGAGAAGTATTGTTCTTCCCTGGTGGTTCCCATGGTGTGATCGTAAAAGCACAACAACAGTAGCACCTGGGAATGTGTTAGAAATGCCAATTCTCAGGCCCCACCTGAGCACTACTGAATTAAAAACCTGAAGTTATAGTCCAGTAATCTGTATTTTTACACATTTATCAGGGGTTTCAGATGCACACTAAAATTTGAGAACCTGGCTATACAATTGACAAGGGTAGGGACCATCTTGTTAATTTATGCATTCCATGTAGGTATAGAGTAGACATTTTACAAATGCATAGTAAATGAATGAGAGAATGGATGAATGAATGAGCTAATGAACCTTTTGCTCATCTTTACAAATAATGTGTTTTGTCCCTTGTCTCATATACCATAGAACTTTATTTATACTTATTGCATGATATTTATATTTACTTAAATGACTAAGCTCTTAATTACATCTGAATGTATACCATGTCTAACATTGAGTCTTGTACATAGTTGATATTTAATAAATATTTAATTTAATTGAAATAATTTCATTCTATAATTGTCTACTTTTGTTCCCTCCCCCCACACATTTACCTTTCCTTTCCATGATACATTGTTTTAGACCAAGTGAAGGACCGAATAAAGGAGATAAGATGGGTGGGGATCTGGTCTATTGTAATTTGTCCTTTCATAACAACAGAAGTAAATCTTAGGAATCAGAGTTGAAAATGAAAATGAGAAAGGTGAATTAATCTTGTTTGAGGCTAGAGGTGGTTGCTGGCCACACTCATAATTTATTATTTGATAAAATGACTTTGGTTGCCATGTTGAACCATGTGAGAACATGTGCAGTGCAAACACTGTTGGAAGGCAAGGCAGCTTGGGTCTGAAATAGGCTTCTCCAGTCCCAAGGGATTTCCATAATTTTTATTACCCTAAGAATGCTGTTCAGATTCAACCAATGAAAACCCTGACATGAAATTGTCAGGCTGGATAGCTAATGCCACTCTTGTCAACAGCATCTCATGGATCCTTTCATTGAATAGGGGCAGACTATAAATAATAGCATTTGTTTAGCACTCTGTCACTTCCAAGAACTCCAACAGCCCTAACAAATTGACATAACTGTTCCTTGCCAGCTTGCACATGGATGGTTTTTAATACAAGTTAAGGAGGGTCACTGTAACTAGATAGCAACACAAATGTTAATGTGGCCCTTCAGTTTGACATCTTAAGCTAACAATGACTATTCAGTCATTCTGGACTTTTTCTTAATAAGTCATGCCCTAAAACAATAGGTCTTCACTGAGATAGTAAAAGTTTCTAAAAATGTAAATAAATATCTGTGCTAAGACAATGATTGATTCATATATCTAAGTTTTGTGATGAGCAGTTCAGTATGCCCCATATTTCTGTAATCTTCCCCTTAGATGGCCTGACTCAATAGGTTCTCCTCTGCTGCCTTGTTTAGTCACACAATACAGTCCAGAAAGCTGAGAGAGGATCAATTAATTGTGTTTTCTGGAAAAGCCATTGCAAGCTCTACATGGCTTGTTCTTAGGGAGATGAGGAGTGTCTTGCAGGAAGCCTGACATCCCTTCTTTCTTTCCCTCATCCTGCAAGGTACAGCTGCCTGATCATTGGGCATGCAGTCCTTGTAGAAAGGTCAAATCCAAATAAGGAAGGAATGTTGTCTTAAAAAAATAATAAAAAAAAATAAAACAGGTCTTTACCCTCCCCCATCCCTTGGTATAGCAGTTTCTATGAATAAAAAAGTTAGTAATAGAAATCATGAGCTTCAAAACAAGTAGACTAAAGAGTATGCCTTAGTTTTAAAGATACTGCTATTTATTTCCTTTCTAATAGAAATATTTCTGCTTTGAAAGAAATCAACATTAAGAGATCCTATGACTTCTACTGCATTTTATACCTTAGAAATTTAAAAATTTCTGCATAGGAAAATTAACTAAACAAATTGCAATGGTTTTTACAATAATATTCATTAAAGGTATATTATTATCATCAGCTACTCAAATGACAGTATATGGTTTCTTTAATTTTAAGAAAAAATATGTTTATAATATAGTTTCAAATTTTTTAAACGAAAAGAAAGAGAAGGCAGAGTAGAAGGAAAAGGCTTTCAATGACAGTGTATGTTCAAACGTCAAGCCCCATATTTGCTATAACCCGGCCCCCTTCCCTTCACACATTCCCAGTCCCCAGTTTCTTACTATGCTGTTTTGTCCCATGTAGTACACATCATCTCCCCAAATGCTATTTAGTTTCCTTGTTTATTGTGTTTATTGTTTCTTATCTGTCTCTTCACGCTGGAAGGTGAGTTCCACGAAGGTAGAATATTTGTCTACTTTGTGGTCTTATTTATCCCAAGCACCTAGGACAGCTTGGCACATATGGGTGCTCAGTGAATAACTATTGATGGAATCAATTATGGGGAAATAGTTTTTAGTCACATTTGCTTATATTGTTTTTCCTGGTGGCTAAGATAAAATTTCCTAAAAATGAGTGACGAACTTATCGAGAAAGGGAAATTTTTTTTTCTCTCATTAGGGAAACTGAGGCTTAATAGGGTTGAGTAACTGACTCTAAATCACAAAGCTGGTTAGTGGGAGAATCAAGATGTAGCAGTCAGTGTGTCACACTCAGAATTCATGTTCTCACTAAGCCTTGCCACCTTTCCTGTGTGTAAGTCTAGACATTTCATTAACTCAAATCCTCATAGTTGTTAGAGCTCTGTCACATAAAACCCTTTCACATATAATATTTGAGCCACAGAACTACTATTACTTTCATTTTATAGACAGAGAAACTGAAGGTTAGAGAGAGAGTGACTTGTTAGAGATCACGTAATGCCTAATTAATGGCAAAGACAGGATTCAATTCCTGGAATCTAATCAAATAGCCTTGTTATTACGTATTTATCTCTTCATTTAAAAAATATGTACTGGGTACCCTCTGTGTGCCAAGCTGTATCCTAGGCACTAGTGAGCAAAATCTCATTCATGCTGTCATGGAATTATATTTTCAGTCTATAAATAAGGGTATGATACGTTGGGTAGTGATAAGTCTTTCCATAAAATTGAGGCAAAATAAGTGATATATAGAGAGAATGATAGTGTTGAAAAGAAAACTATATTAAATGCAATGGTCATCTAGTAAGGCTTCTCAGATTAAGAGACCCTATGACTTCAACTGCATTTTAGAGATCTGAGAGGAATGAGGATTGAATTTAGCAGAGAAAGAGCATTTTAGGCAGGAAATGCAAGAAGGTCAGAGTGGCTGGAACAGAGTAAGTGAGAACAGGGAGCTAGGAGATGAGATCAATTGTTAGGGAGCAGGGGTGTGAAGGGTGGGTATAAGAAAGGATTGATTTTTTTCCTGATAAAGGATTTTATTGTCTGTCTTACAGTTTAAAGACTCACTTTTGCTGTATGCTATGTGGGGAATAGAAGTAGAGACCAAGTCTAGGGGCTGTCCTATATGAGAATTGATGGTGCTCTTTACTAAGGTGGTGAAGAGTGGTAGTATCAAAAACACATTTCATAAGTTGATCAATACAATTGTTGAAGTGTATGGAGCTGGGTCTTAGTTCTGCCTTGGTGTCATCTGTAGGAGGGCGTCTGGTTCCTACGGCATGGCATTACCAGGTGAATATATGTTAACCCAAAGCTGGTTCTCAACCTTGACAGCTTAGAAGCCTAATATACCAGCACATGATCAATTTCTTATTTAATGAAACACTCAAAGATTGATATATGAAGATGAGAAAAGCAATGCATCACCTCTTACAATGAGAAATATGACTATTTTGAATAAGCTTCTGTTGGCTTATCAGCATATTCGTTTCCTGTAGACATAGGGGATGCCAAATTAGATTCAGAATGTTTGTGGGTGAATATAGCATAGCAGAAAACTAGGAAATAGATGGATAATTTAATAGCTCAGTGTATCCATTTCCCTATAGCTAATGCCATAAAGATATACCCATACTCTATAGATATCCATGTTCTTGGTCCAGAACACACATATGCCAGGACAGAGCTGGAAACCCTACGGTGAGAACAAACACTTCTCTCTTCTAATTTCTCCATCCTTACCAATGACTAGTACACCTTCTATCTGTCTGACTAGCACATTTTTCCTTTAGATATGTTGATATATTTGATAGGTTTCACTCTAGCTTTGGCCTGACAATCTGTCTCTTTAATGACTTTGCCAGTCAAATCCTTTACTCATAAAGGTCAATCAATCTTTCAGTTTCTGTGTTGTTCTCATGATATATGACCATTATGACCTATCTTGTATAATTTTCTAAAATTCTAATCAATAGACTTATTTGTTAAATTTAGCAGACTGAATCAAAACAAGTGTGGTTTCTTTTCAAATCATAGTAGGTGCTGGCCACTTTTTTTTCCCTTTAAATCATGGTACTCAAATAAGTTAATTTTCCTGATGTCTCGGTTGAGTCTACCTAAAACTAGACTTTTAAAATATGTGGCACTTAACCGTTCATGAGCTGTTATTGTTAAGCAAAAAAATCATTGAGGGTTTAATTTTCTTAAAGCTTTTGCTCTAAACCATGTTTAATTCATAATAAGGTATTTGTCTAGTTTTCTATAACCTTTATATTTTTAAGGGATTAAATCTAAGCAGATTCTTAGTCTTTGTTATTTTATCACAAAAAATAGTGTGTTAGGAAGAAGCATCTGAAGTCTTTCATGTGGTCATTTGTGCTTATGGGAGAAATGGTTGAATTTCAGTCCATCCTCCACTAGGGCTGAAGAGATTAAAGAATCAAATGATGATTAGATCCTCTCTTTATGTGTGTTTATATAATTCATAGTAAATGCTATATACCTAATCTGCCATTTATTTGGGAGACAACTTCATACTTATTAGCTGAGAAAGCTGGGAAAGCTTGTGGCCCATTTGCCAGTAAAATGTCTTAAGGTACAAAACCAGTTGAAGTATCCATTGAACATAAGAAATAAATATTTAATGAATTAAACAGTGTTAATACAAGCTTTTAAAAAATGTTTTGCAATTATTCCAAATAATCAAAATGATAGGGATTGTAGCAAACTGAAAAAATATAGATTACTAAACTGAAATGTATGTAAAAAAGATAACATTTTTTCCACATACTATAGGACAAGAAAACCAGTTTAATTTTAGATTAAATGATGATTTTGTTTACTGGCTTTGATACTAGAATATAAAAGTATCTCATTTTACTGTTTTGAAATTTTACTACAGAGTAAAAAGGTCAGCACATTTTTGGTACATATTTTTTATTTTTGTATAAATTAATTTTGAAATATACTCTTCAGCTCAGTCTCTGTGGGAGAGATATATTGCCAATGTTTACCTTGTGAGAGACTGGGCTTCTAAGATATGCCAATGTCGTAATGGCTTTTTATAAAAATATCTAAATATTTAAAAAACACACTAAAGAAATGATCAATAGAGTAAGTAAGCTGAAAATCTAGAAATAACAAAGCCTTTTCATATATGTTATGTATTGATGACCTATTTATTTAGAAATTTCTAAAGATACCCCATACTCAGATTTCAACATAAAATCTCCTGGCCCAACGCTTTCATGCCATGTCTTCGTATTTTCTATTGTCACATGCCTTCAATGTCACTTCTTGTTCAGCTTGGTGAGCTGGAAGGATCTTAATTGGGTTAGTGGAGAGAAGCCAAGTTTTAGCTTTTGCATTCCACTGAAAACTCCTGGATGGAAAGATCATGGAACAGCCCTTTAGCTGTAGCACTCGGCAGTGAATTTTGCAGTGATTTCAAGCTTCGATTGTCAGTTAGAAATGCCATGGCTAATCTGTTCATGGACTCACAGAATTTGGGAGAATGAAAAGATCAATTGTGATCATTCTTGGCTACTTTTAGTCTATTGGAACACAATGTAAATGTAAATTGAGATATCTGCTTCTGTAAAAATCATTAAAAATTATTTAGGCAGACTTCTAGTTTATCCCCAAAATGTAAGGAGCTTAGAGGGTGTCACTCCCTTTTACAGTAAGAAAAAGCTGAACGAATCAACAACTTTTCTTGGACCCATCAGAGAACTGAGGTTGCAGGACAAATTGCCACCACAAAATCTGACAGATGCATCCAAAGAAACTGCTTAGCTGAAGCAGAGGCCATAAAGTGGTAGAAACACTTAACTGGTAACTTTGATGAATTATTGGAGGCTGTATGGACTGTCTTAAGAGTAGAAAACCCCTGGGGGCTGCAGTCTTAGAGGAAACCCACACATTCCTGGACTTTTCTGTCAGAAACCCCAGCAGGTTCTCACTGTGAGGATCTGAGTAAGATCCCTCTTGAGAGGGGAGGGGAAGTGGAACCATTGTGAAATATACAAAATTTTCTCCTTAACTTCAGAGAAGGCCTAGGCTCCTTAAGAAAAGACTTTGTCAGGGGCTCATCCTTGTTGGGAAAAGGTCCCCAATAAGATTAATGTTTTAGTAAGAAAGAAAAATAACATAGTCAACAGGATCATAGAATAAATAAAGAATAAACAAAGGAAAAATAAAATATTTATTTTTCTTAATTGAACAAAAAGAAAGCCATTTGACACAACAATAGTAGCATGTTTTGGGTGATTAAAGCATGAATAGCAGCAGTGTCGCATAGAATGAGACAAGAATAAGGGGTTCTCTATTGTAAGATACCTACACTACATGTAAGGTAGTATTGTGTTATTTGAAAACAAACCTATATTGGTTAAAAATGCATGTTTCAATGCTTTGGCAACCACTAAAAGAGTGTTTAATTATAATTAATAAATGAAGATAAAATGGTATTATATAGTATGTCAAATAAACTCAAAGAAGACATAAAAGAGTGTGTGTGGGGGAGGGCGGGCAACAAAGAACACATGCAAAGGATAAAAATCAGTTCCAAACACGGTAAATATTAATCTACATCAACCAATAATCAACTAATTTGAATGGTTTAAACATACTAATTAAAAAACAGAGATGGTCATGATGGAATAATTTTAAAAACTCAATATAAGCTGTTTATAAGAAACCCACTTTAAATATAAGAACACAGAGAAGTTAAAGGTAAAGGCATGCAAATGATATACCATACTAACACTAATAAAACAATATGGAACAGCTATATTTGTAAAGCACAAAGCAGATTTCAGAACAAGGAAGTTTAAGGGGAATTCCATAAAAAATAATAAGGTCAATTATCCATAATTATGAATACATAACAACACTAAATGTGTATGCATCTAACAATTGAATGTCAAAATACATGAACCAAAAACTAATAGCATTAACAGGAGAGAGAGAAAAATTCACTGTTGCAGTTGGCAATTCCAACACCAAAAGCTGGAAGCAACCAAGATATCTTTCAATATGTGAATGAATAAATAAACTATACTGCATCCATATAATGGAATGCTATTCAGCAGAAAAAAAAAGAGGAAAGAATTATGGAAGCATGCAATGAAAGACATGATGAATTTTAAATGCATATTGCTAAGGGAAAGAAGCCACTCTAAAAAGTCTATATTGACCCATGTTCACTTGGCTGTTGGGAAAAAAAAGTCTGTATACTAAATGCTTTCAGTTATGACATGCTGGAAAAGGCAAATGTATAGAGATTTTTAAAAAATCAGTGTTAGCCAGGGATTTAGGGTAAAGGAAAGATTACTGAATAGATGATACATAGGAGATATTTTAGGGCAGTAAAACTATTCTGTATGATACTGCAATGATGGATTTATGATACTATGAATTTGTCAAAACTCGTAGACCTTTGCAGCACAAAAATGAAACTTAATGTATATAAAAGGGATTGTAAAGGTGCAGACCCAAGTAACTTTAGAAATAAATGGAGACAGCTGGGCTCAGTGGCTCACGCCTGTAATCCTAGCACTCTGGGAGGCTGAGGCGGGAGGATCGCTGAAGGTCAGGAGTTCGAAACCAGCCTGAGCAAGAGCAAGACCCCATCTCTACTAAAAATAGAAATTAATTGGCCAACTAAAAATATATATAGAAAAAATTCACTGGGCATGGTGGTGCATACCTGTAGTCCCAGCTACTTGGGAGGCTGAGGCAGAAAGATCGCTTGAGCCCAGGAGTTTGAGGTTGCTGTGAGCTAGGCTGACGCCATGGCACTCTAGCCTAGGCAACAGAGTGAGACTCTGTCTCAAAATAAAAAAAAAAAAAAGAGAAAAACAAAGAAAGAAAGAAAGAAAGAAAGAAAGAAAGAAAGAAAGAAAGAAAGAAAGAAAGAAAGAAAGACTGTAAGATGACAGGCAAAGGAACTAGACATAAAAAATTCACTCTTGTTGATAAAGTTGTTACATATGTAAATACAATTTAACCAGTCTGGAACAACACATATATACTAGAATTGAACAATTAAGCAAATCGATCGTAGAGGATGAGATCCATATTTCTCAACATTGGAGTGGGAGATTACAGATAAGCAATGAGAGGAAATGAGAATGATTTATGGGGTAATGGATTAGAGTTAAAGACATCAGTATGAATTTATGTATACATTATTCTAGACATAGACATTTGCATATAGAAATACTTAGCAATATATGTATATTCAAGGGTTAGTATGCACTCGTATATTTCCTTGTTCAATCAGCTGAGAATCTAGAAACAATGACATCCCAATAGGAATGAGCATATTCCTTGATTCTATGACTGGTTATAGAAGCAAAGAAACTCTATTAGTGAAAATCACACTTAACATACTGAACTTAGTGAAAATCATACTTAGCATCCAGAACTTGATTTCTAATACCAGTCTCTTATACCTTATTCGTTTTTAATGCCAGCCAATCTTGGGCAAATGGTTGATTGTTGGACTCAGGCAAGACATATACAATATAAACCTGGAACATCGTATAGTTTCAGAAAGTAAAGATTTGCTAAAAACAAAAGCAAAAACAATCCATAAAACATAACGATGGGCGTATATCAAAGGTACAAAGGCATCAACTGAAGAGCTCCCAATGCCCAAAACAGGAACAATTTCTGTAACAAAATTAATAAAGTAGTATTGTATTGTAAAACAAAATATTAAATATTCACAAGTCCATACAGCTAAGAATAAATTATTGAATAAGTGAATAAATTATTGAATAAATAAACATAGGAGAATAGGCAAATCTCCTAAACAGAAGGATTTCACATAATTTATATAGATATTTTGCTCTCAAGGAGGTGAAACATAATTCCTCACTCCTGAATTATAGGTTGCACATGGTGACTTTCTTCCAAAGAGCACAGTATGGAAAGGGAGAGAAGCTATTTACTTAAAAGCAGAGAAATTTTACAAACTCTTCCCAGACAGGTGATCAAGATAAACATCAACAGTGACAATTCAAGTAGATAGTATGTGCCCTTAACATGATGTGGTGAAAAATGGCCCTTTTTCTTGTGGTTTTTCCTTCTAAAAATTCATAATCCCAAGTGTAATCATGAGAAAACATTAGACAAATTCCAATTGAGAGGCATTCTACAAAATACCTGACCAAATAGTCCTCAAAACTCTAAATATCAAGAGAAACAAGGAAAGTTTGAGAAACTATTACAACTAAGAGCCAAATGAGATACGATGAATAAATGTAATGTGGCATCCTGTTTGGGATCCAGGAAAAGAAAAAGAACATAAGTTAAAATTAAAGAAATCTGAATAAATTATGGACATTAGTTAATAATGTATCAATATTGATTCTTGTGACAAAAGTATCATACAATCGTATGATACTACTAGTAGGGGAGACTGGCTAGGGGTAAATGGAAACTCTCTGTCCTATCTTTGCAATTATTCTGTAATTATGACATTATTCTAAAGTAAAAGTTTATTTTAAAAAATAAGCTTCTTTCCACTCTGTAGTATATGATCTTGTGATTAAACATCTATGGTTTATGCTCATTATAGTATATTGAATTCATTTTTAAAATTATTAGGTTAGGCCGGGCGCGGTGGCTCACGCCTGTAATCCTAGCACTCTGGGAGGCTGAGGCAGGTGGATAGCTCAAGGTCAGGAGTTCAAGACCAGCCTGAGCAAGAGCGAGACCCCGCCTCTACTATAAATAGAAAGAAATTAATTGGACAACTAAAAATATATGTAAAAAAAAATTAGCTGGGCATGGTGGTGCATGCCTGTAGTCCCAGCTACTCGGGAGGCTGGGGCAGAAGGATCCCCTGAGCCCAGGAGTTTGAGGTTGCTGTGAGCTAGGCTGATGCCATGGCGCTCTACAGCCCGGGCAACAGAGTGAGACTCTGTCTCAAAAAAAAAATAAAAAAAAGAAAAATTATTAGGTTAGCTCTGTGTTTAAAATATATGGCACAGTATTTTAATTCATTAGATAAGTTAATTGTTTTTATTCAGTCATTGAAAGAAATGAAAAATAATCATTTTTAATTAAACATGTGACTCCCCATCTCTACTTTCAACTTGCCTTTTTAGGGGGTGAAGAGAAGTTCTTTCCTCTATTTCTGTTTCTTAAACATTTGAGGCTATAGGATATAGTTTATAAAGAACAAAAAAGATGAGGAAACAGTTGGAATCCTAATTTGACCACTACTTATCTATATAAATGTGATTAAGGGATTCTTTCCAGGATTTTTTTTCCTGTGTAAAATGAAGAGATCTGAGTAGATTGAGGGACTTTAACCTGATATATGGCTTGTATAAGCCCCGTGAAATTGTTTTTGAATTTAGCTTTTGCAAAGTAGATGTTTTTCTGGGATGAAGTTTTATAGTTTTGATCATATTCTTTAAAGAGCCAGTTACCCCAAAGTGGTAAGACCCTGTCTGGCTCTGCTGATTTTTATAGCTGGGCTATTCTGTGGAGACCTGGTGCTCTGACTAATGTATACAAATACCAGAGAGTATCAGAATGTTTTTAAAACACCATTTGAGTTCGGCATACCAGTAATTATAGTTAAAAGTATAAGATACATCTTGAATTAATTTTTGTGAGTGGTGAGAGACATGGATCCAGTTTCAGTCTTCTACATGCAGGCTATCCAATTTTCCCAGCATCGTTTATTGAATAGGGATTCTTTTCTTCAGGTATATGGCTCTCTATATTGTCAAAGATCAGATGGCTGTATGTAGATGGTTTTATATCTGGGTTTTCTGTTCTGTTCCATTGATATATATCCCTATTTTTGTGTCAGTACTGTGTTGTTTTGGTTACTACAGTCTTGTAGTATAGCTGAAAGTCTGACAAGGTGATGCCTCCAGATTTGTTCCATTTGCTTAGAAGTTGCTTTGGCTATTCAGATTCTTTTCTGGTTCCAAATGAAATGTAGAATTACTTTTTCTAGATCTTCAAAAAATGACATTGTTATTTGGATAGGGATTGTACTGAATGTGTAAATCACTTTGGGTAGTATGGACATTTTAACAATATTGATTCTGCCTATCCATGATCATGATATGTTTTTCCATTTGTTTACATCCTCTCCAATTTCCTTCCTCAGTGATTGATAATTCTTTTTGAAGAGATCTTTTACCTCCTTGATTAAATATATTCCTAGGTATTTTATTTTCTTTGTAGCTATTGTGAAAGGTATTGAATCTGTGATTTGATTCTCAGCTTGGCTCTTGTTGGTGCATATACAGGAAAGTTACCAATTTGTGTACATTGATTTTCTAACCTAAGACCTTGCTGAATTTAGTTATCAATTCCAGGAGTCTCTTGGCAGAATCTTTGGGGTTTTCTAGATAGAAGATTATATCATCAACAAAGAGCTATAGTTTGATGTCCTCTTACTCTATTTGAATACCCTTGATTTACCTCTCTTGCCTGATTGCTCTGGCTAGGACTTCCATCATTATGTTGAATAGAAGTGGTGACAGTGGGTACCCTTGTCTTGTTCCAGTTTTGAGTGGGAATGCTTTCAACTTTTCCCCATTCAGTATGATGTTGGCTTAAGATGGATCACAGACTTAAATCTAAGACATGAAACCATAAGAATTCTAGAAGAAAATGTTAGAAAAACTCTTATAGCTATTGGCCTAGGCACAGAATTTATAAAGAAGACCCTAAGGGCAATCACAGCAACAACAAAAATAAATAAAAAGGACTTGATTAAATTAAAGTGCTTCTGCACAGGCAATAAACAGAGCAAATGGACAACCTACAGAATGGGAGAAAATATTTGCATGCTATATATCTGATAAAGAGCTAATAACCAGAATCTAAAAAGAACTCAAGCAAATCAGCAAGAAAGAAATCAAACAACCCCATTAAAAAGTGGGCAAAAGACATGAGCAGAAGCTTTTCAAAAGAAGACAGATTAATGGACTGTAAACATATGAAAAAATGCTCAACATCACTAATCATCAGAGAAATGCAAATTAAAACTACAATGAGATATCACCTAACCCCAGTGAGAATGGCTTTTATCAAAAAGTCCCAGACAATAGATGCTGGCATGGATGCAAAGAGATAGGAACACTTATATATTGTTGGTGGGACTTCAAACGACTACAATCTCTGTGGAAAATAGTATGGAGAGGCCTCGAAGAACTAAAAGTAGACCTACCATTTGACCCAGGAATCCCACTACAGGGTATTTACTCAAGGGAAAAAAAGTCATTTTATCAAAAAGATGTCTGCACTAGAATGTTTATATCAGAACAATTCAGAATTTCAAAGATGTGAAATCAACCCAGGTGGCCATCAGTTCATGAGTGGATTAATACAATGTGGTATATGTATACTATGGACTACTACTCAGCCATAAAAAATGAAGTTATACCTTTTGCAACAATCTGGCTGGAACTGGAGACCATTCTCCTAAGTGAAATATGCAAAGAAAGAATAGAAAAACAAATACAATATGTACTCACTATTAATTGGGAACTAACTGATCAGCAGTCATGTAACCAGATAGAAGTAAAACTCAGTGGAAATCATACAGGTGGGAGTGGGAAAGAGAGAGTCGGGGATGTTTGAAATTATACCTAATGGGTACAATGTACACTGTCTGGGTGATGGGCACACTTACAACTTTGAATCAAGCAGTACAAAAGCAATCCATGTAACCAAAACATTTGTACCCCCATAGTATTCTGAAATCGACAAACAAAAAAGTATAAGATAGGCTGTGGAAGGACTCAGAGTTGTCAGGAATCATGGAGTCTATACCATTTAGGCCCTGTTTCACTAATGAAGGACATAAAGACCCAGAGGAATGGATTTATGGAAACATCATCTTAAAGCATTTGACAGGATCTCAACTTAAAGTTGTTACATTATCCCTTGAAGTCCACAAAGTTGAGCTGCTGCAGATCTAAAAGAATGCTAGTGCCAGTTTCTGGCAAGATGAACTAAAACATCTAATTTATAATTTGAATGTCCCATTTCATTCTTTCATTTTCATTCTTTCATTTACCTCTGCATTTAGCAAACAATAAGGTTTTAATATGTGTCAAGCACAGTGCTAGGTGTTTTGGATACAGGAACAAATATGTAACTATCATTTCTTGAATGCCTACTAAGTTCTTTAGCTCAATTAATTCTCAAAACATCATAAAAGCCTAAAAACATGGAGATTTAGAGAAATTACATTTCTTATCCAAAGCTATACAAAGAGAGCAAATCGCGGATTTGAACTTCAAACTTAGGTCCGACTGCTCCATAAGACTATATTCTTTCACCTTCCCTACCTCACCGGAAGACCAGCTCTTAAAAAACTTAGAGTTTTATGGGGAAATAGACATATAAAGCAATAATATACATGTAAACAACAATGTAAATGTCACAATACCTAGAAAAATCATTCAACATAAATTTGGCATTATTTGTTGAGGGCCTATATCATTACTAAAATCCTTTAAATAGGTTAAAAAATAAGAGCAGAAGAACTATAGTCAAAGTCATATAGATTTTTTAATAAAAATTCAAAATAATAAATTTTAAAACTGGAGGAAATGTTCCAAATCTGCTATTACCACCCTGATTTCTAACTGAAGACAATAATGCTCTGAGATGCAACATGCTTTGACCAGAGTCTAAGTTGATAAACCTTGACTCAGAAATCAAGACTTCTGGTTCTGTGGTTTAGTCAAAATGCTATTTTTCAGTTTTCATTTTTTGTCTCCTGGTCAAATTTCAGTAAAATGTAACAGTAGGACTTTATTATTTATGTCTTTTCTTTATAAAATATTTTAGTATTATCAGGCTATTGCTTAATACTGTGCTTGAATATTAAATATGATAGTTTCATCTATTTTATAGGGAATGAAATAGTAATATTTGTTTCTGTTTAATGTTTAATGAAATCTTTAACCTTGTATATATGCACATAGTAGAAAGCTATTAATATAATTTTAATAAAGACAGAAGGGAAATAGCTGGTGGGGAGGCAGTGTTGTGCTGGAGCTAGCTGGTACCCGCTCATAGCAGCTAGTTGTTAAATTTTCAGAAACTTTGCAAACCAGTTGTGAAATATAGCCATTATTAAAAAAATAAATGATGCAGAATTATAACTAAATAGTGTTGAAATGAAGATATAAATAATCTAAGCTCATCACTTGCTAATTATTTTACTGTATCTCGCTATTATCTGTGCTCTTCTCATTATCTTACACTTATTGCATTTGCATGGTGGAACTACTCCTTGTAAGAGTGTGTTACAACCCATCTTTTCTCTATTCTGAATTCAGTGACACCATTTTTATAACATAAAATTGGCCATGGTAGAAGCATTCTATAGAAATTGATATATGCTACAATTCAGAGATTTTTTTTTTATTCCAGACATTCAATTGTTAAACATGTATCAGCATGTCACTTGGAACAGAGGAATATCACAAATACTGATCAACCCCTGCAAGCCACAAAGGCAACCTTAGTTTGATATTATAATCTTATGTTTATACCTGATAAACTACTTTTGTACAGGATCAGGTCCTGGTTTGGTATGTTCTGTGTGAAGATCCTAAGTAGCTTGAGAATGAAATGAATGTAATATTGAAGCCATTGCAATTTGCTTGCTGTTATAAGGAGGCATGTCTGATGGCAAAAGCCAGCATGTTAAGGATGGCAGAGCAGAAAGAAGAGAATAATCTAAGTCCTTGATGACGTTATTGAACCACTGAATTAATTAATTCTCGAGTCACACTTCAGGCATCTTGTCATGTGAAAAATATATTATTTTAAAGCCTCTTTAATTGGGGTGTGTGTTACTTGCAGCAGAAAGTGACCTAAATAATACACCAATTACCCTTTTTATAGATAAAAGTCAACTAATTTCTACAGCCAAGAGAGTTAGGAAAGTTCATTTAAGGTCTCATTAGCACTTCTATTTTAAAAACTTGTCTTTTTATTTTTAATTTTAAGTACAGCTTTGACTTAATTATAGCTTTCAGTATATGAAAATGTTATTTCAATCTAGGTTCTTTATGTGAATGACAACCAGAAAGAAACTTTTTAAAAAAAAATTGTGAATACTCCAAATATATATTCACCTAATTGTGCATACTAGTAACTATGATGGATATCTAATATCTAACTCAAAATAAATACAGTTTTCCTCAGCAAAGGAAATGATATCAGAACCCAGTTATTCAAATATTTACTAGGCCTTTCTTATTTTTGGAGGTTGTTTATAGCCATATTTATCAAATATAATATAAGTAAGCATGTTTCCAATTATAAAATAATGAGTAGCATTAGTTGAACATTATTCTTACAATTATTTAGAAATTCTAGTAGTTATAGAAACAACACAAAGTATTCTGATTCTATGCTATTAAAAATGGTACCCTTTAATGCAGAAACTCCATTTTGGTTGAATAAAAAAGAAGTAAACATTCTACTGTAACTCAAAACCCCTGAGAATTGTCACACAAAAGTAACATCAACTAGTACATAAAGAATGATTATAGGGGGTTATTTCTTCTATGCAATGAGGGTACAGAGAATAATGAAGTAGATTTCTATCATAAGCATGATGTTTCATATTCTAGCAAAAACAGTAAATATTGGAAGGATTCACAGCCAACCTACAGACTGAATTTCAATGTTATCCTAGTGAAAGGAGAAAAAAGAGAAATAGAGGAGGAGAAAGAGACGAATATTAATAAATGAATTTCATTGGGAAAATAGAGTAAAATTGTAATAGATAATGCAATATTGCTTAGTATGTTGGTTGATTTACCTTGTGAGATGTCAGGGAAATGAAAGGCAGCTGAAGAAATTCTTTGCAGCTTCATGGGAGAAGAACTGAGTGATGCATTCTCCTAAATTCAAGCTTAGTCTATATGGGTAGTTCTCAAGTAACATAATGTGAGTATAATTCTATCTTTGGCTCAATGTCTACTAAAAGGTAAACTGTTTTCTTGTTTAAATGTGTTTTCTTGTCACATAAAAAATGTATTTGATATTTTAAAATGACAGTAGAGGAATTTATGCTTGTGACCATATGTAAACATTCTAATAGTAGACAAAATATATGAAAAAACTGTTTTCAGGCATTGGACAACAAGCAACACAAGCTTTCAACTTTTAAAAACTGAAAAACTTATGAAGTATGTCCCTTATAAAGGCCTATAATTATAATAAATGGAAAATTAATATGTCATATGAAAAAATAAAGATAAATTTCTTTGGGACTTTGAAGAAGAAAGGGAGTATATAGACATTCAGTAAATGTTGTTTGAATAAAGGAATAAATGTCTAAAAGGGGGATAAACATCACTTATAAGGTTCGGGACAATTTAAATACAAAGTAATCATGTAAAATTCTGTAAGATTTGACTTAGACCGGCACTTATACCTGTGGTGCCCTGATGCTTAGTCCTTGGGACACAGACTGAATTGTAACACTGGTTTTCCTGGTTACCCAGCTTACAGATGGCAGCTTGTGGGGCTTCTCAGCATTTATAACCATGTGAGCCAATTCCCATGATGAGCGAATGAATGGATGAATGAAGCAATAAATATCTCTTATTGATTCTGTTTCTCTAGAGAACCCTGACTAATATTATTGTCTAACATGTTATCCATCCTGGAGCTTGTTCCATGGGACCTTGAAGAAGATGTGTATTCTACTGTTTTAGAGTGAATTTTACTGTTCTGTATATGTCTGTTAGGTTCATTTTGTCTGTAGTGTTTTTGAAGTCTGCTTTTTTTCTATTGAATTTCTGTCTGGATGATTTTTCCATTGTTGAAATTGGGGTATGGAAGCCCCCTACTATTATTGTATTGCTGTCTATTTCTCCATTCTGTTCCATTTAAATTTTCTTTATATAGTTAGGTGCTCTGATGCTGGGTGCATATGTATTTATAATTGTCATATCTTCTTGATGAATTGACTCCTTTATTATTATATGATGACCTTTTTTGTCTCTTGTGACTTAAGGTCTATTATTTTGTCTGCTATAAATATAGTAAACCCCACTGTCTTTTGGTTAACATTTGCATGGAATATCTTTTTCCATGTCTTCATGTTCAGTCTATTTGCATCCTTAAAGCTAAATCGAGCTTATTACAGGTAGCATATATACGGATATTTTGTTTTCTCACTTTAGTCATTCTGTATCTTTTGATTAGAAAATTTAATCCATTTACATTTAGAATAATTTCTGATATGTAAGGACTTCTTATTGTCATTTTGTTAATTATTTTCTCATTGTTTTTTAGTTTCTTTTTTCCTCCCTATATTTCTGTTTTCCTTTGTGATTTGATGATTTTTTTGTAGTAGTATGCTTTGATTTATTTCTTTCTATTTTTTGTGTATCTACTTCAGGTGTTTTCTTTGGGGTTACTATGAGGCTTATATAAACATATTATAGTTTTAACAGTTTAACACAATTTAAGCTAATAACAACTTAACTCCCACTACATACAATATCTCTACACTTTAACTTTTCTTCCCTTCATATTTTATGCTATTGATGTCCTATTTACAGATTTTATATAGGGTATACATTAATCAATAATTATAGCTATAGTTATATTAAATACTTTCATATTTACCTTTTATATTAGAGTTGAAAGTGATTTAGGCATCACCATTATAGTATTAGAGTATTCTGAATTTATACTGTTACATTTATGATGAGCTTTATATGCTGATACTTTTTTATTTTGTTAGGTAGTATCCATTCATTTCAACTTAAAGTCTCCTTTTAGCATTTTATGTAAAGTAAGTCTAGTTGTGATGAACTCCCTCAGTTTTTGTTTGTGTGGGAGACTTTCTTTCCTTTATTCCTGAAGGATAGCTTTGCTTGTTACAATATTCTTTGTTTGCAGTGTTTTTTTTCTTTTATTATTTTGAATATATTAACATTCTCTTATTCTATCCTAATCTGTAAGGTTTCTGCTGAGATATCTGCTGATAGTCTTATGGAGGCAGAATTGTATGTAAATGAGTTGCTTTTCTCTTTCTGCTTCCAAAATTCTCTCTATGCTTTTAAATTTTGAGAATTTGATGACAATGAGTCTCAGTGAATAACCTCATCGTATTTAATATTTAATCTATTTGTGGTTCTGTTGTCTGTATGTTTGTTTTCCTCTCCATATTTGGGGAAAATTTTCTTTCTTTGAATAAGTTTTCTTCCTGTTTCTCTTTTTCTGCTGCATATATTGGTTGACTTGATTGTGTCCGATAAAGCCCACAGACATTTTTACTCTTTTTCATTCTTGTTGTCTTTTGTTCCTCTGAGTAATGTCAAATGACCCATCTTAGAGCTCACTATTTTTTCTCCTTGATCATGTTTGCTGTTGAAACTCACTGGGATTTTTAATTCAATCATTGTGTTCTTCATCTCCAGAATTTCTGTTTGGTTCTTTTTTATATTATCTATCTGTTGAATTTTTCATTTTGTTTATGTGTTGTTTACCTGATATCATCTAGTGTCTATCTGTTTTTTCTTATAGCTCAATAAATTTCTCTAGGATGATTATTTTGAATTCTTTGTCAGGCAGCTCATAGTTCTCCATTTTGGAGGGGTCACTTTACTGGTGCTTTATTTTGTTCTTCTGGTGCTGTCAGGTTTCTCTGACTATTCATGATCCTTGTGGCATTGCATTGATGTCTGCACATTTACCAAAGCAGACACCTCTTCTAGTTTTTATAGACCAGGTTTGGTAGAGAAAGCCCTTAATCGGTCAGCTAATACAGAGTTTCTGAGAGGGCCAACTGGCAGGGTCCATGGCTGGGCTTGTTGCTGGAGTTTTCAGGCAGGCTAGCCCAATGCTTTTGTCAGCAGGTGAGCAGGGCCTGATGCCTGGGTTCACAGGAGCCTGCTTGGTGCCTGCATTAGCAGGGGCATGCCTGAAGCCTGGGTCCACAGGCATAGGTCTGTATTTTGGTTCTCTGGTAGCTGGCCTGGTGCCAGAGTCCACTGCAGTAGACCCGGTGACTGCTTCTACCAGTGTGGATCTGATGTCTGTGTCTGTGGGGGCCATCCTGAAGACTAGTTCCAAGGGGTCAAGCATGGAGCTGGGGTGGTCGTTGAGCATAAGTCTATATAGCCAGCCTGGTGTGAGGAGAAAAGAGCTGGAATCTCCTATTCCACTATCTTGCTGACCTCACTCCCATTAGCATAAATTTTAAAACTTGAAATTAGGTAGGTTAAAAAATAATACTCAAACATTTAAACATGAACAGCTTTCAACAAAATCACATGAAAATTTTAATGGGAAAAACATCTTAAATCTTGAATCATGCTGGGTACTTTTGATATGCTATTTCATTTAATCTTTACAAAATATCATGCTTTAAATGCTTTTATCATTTCCATTGTACAGATGAGGAAACTCGGGATTAGCAGTAAATTACCTTGCCAGGTTCACACAGCTATTAACTGGTAACTTTAAAATACAAGCCCAGGTATGTACTTTATGTATGTATTTTATTTTATGGCTCAAACTCTTAATGATTATTAAGACATTAGAACAATAATATCTAACATGCATTAGATAACTATGTACTAGGCACTCCATTAAATGCTTTATATGTATCTCTTCATTTAAGCATCACAATAACTCCATGAGATATACATTGTTATTATCCCCATTGTATCGATGAAAAAAGAGGCACAGTGCAGTTATATAAGTTGCCCAAGGACTATGCCCATATGTGGAGCTATAATGAAGCTATAATGAAGCCACATCCATTACCCTTTGCTGCCTTCTGAAGTCCCTACTATCTAAGTGAGGTTTTGATAATAATTTATAACACATGCTTGATTCATTCACTTTATTTTAGAAACAAATCTTTATTTGACAACTCAGTTGCTGAAATACAAGATGCTGGAGCAGCAGACACAGTAGGCAACAAGAAAAATGCCATTTCTAAAACATGAAGAGCTGTATTTTGTACTCAGCAACCAGTAAATCGATTCCATCCCCTATCATATTTAGCATATTGAATTTCCCACCATATAGTTGGACAGTTTCAGTTTCCAAACACAGCCAAGATGATGATTTCATCCTCTGTTCCTTTGTTGGAAATTCGGTCTCCTCTTTATACTTGAACATGAAGTCATCGCAGTAGCCTGCCAGTCGTACCCATGCTCACTGCTTCAGAATTTATAGAATCTCTGTCTTGCATGACCTGGAATAACAGCTCAGCACCTGCTCTCGAAGTGTTAAAGCACCCAGTGTTCTCACCAGAAGGAAATCTGCAGAATTCAGACATGTCACCTAGGATGAAAAATAGGTTCAGCCAAGTTTTACATTCAGAGTTTGAAACTAACAAGATTTGATTACATCCTAGACATCTGCAGCTTCAGCAACTGCAAGAGAGCAGTTGGTGAAATATCATTATGACTGTAATACAGGGTATGAGTGGGTAAAAGAAAACCCATAGCATCATGTGGAATTTCTGTAGAATTATGACAACCTCAAGATTAAAGGGCCATATTACCCAAAAGAAATAATTTCCTTTTGTCCTTTATTCTTCTACTTAGTAATTCAACATTTACTTGGTACCTATGGTATGCCAGATACTTTGCTAGGTGCTAGGAATACAACACTGAGAAAGACACATTCTTTGTCTTTAAAAACCTAACATCCCATAGGGAAGAGAGAGAGTTAATAAATTGCCATGTGCATTATAAATGTTGTGGTGGACAGCTAGACAGAGAGCTTTGAGGATACAGAGCTCAAAGAGTGACCAACTCCACTTTACAAAGTCAAAAAGAGTGTGGAAAGAAATTTCATAACGGGAGAAATGCATGTAAGTAAGAATAAAAGTTAAATACAGCTGTGTTTTGAGAATTGGGGGTAGTTTAATGTGCCTGAAAGTGAAGGCAGGAAGTGAGGGTAGATTTAAGGCAGAAGGGAACTGTGATGCCTATTAGTGATGTTAAAGGTATAGAATTCATGCATTTCTACAACATTATATAATGATTTACTCTCAGGAAATAGAGTGTGAAAATATATTTAAAAGTAAAAATATAATACTAGTTAATAATGCTAACTCTGAGAAGAGAGATGGAAGTGTAGGTAAACAACACTGATGTCTTACTCTATAATCTTCTGTATTATTTGAATTTTTATAGTAAGAGCATACTTATATATTACTTGTGTGATAGATCTAATCAAGCAAATAAATACAGATTGGAAGAGCTTAGAATAAAGTTGCATAGAATAAGGAAGAGTAGAAAGTTTGACAAATCCCAGGCAAACTATAAACAAGAAGAGCCAAATAATGTGGTGAAAATTATGACTTTTCCTAAAAATATATGAGATTATTTAAAATGTAGCCAAATGTAGGAATTAGTGAGTAGATTACCATGGTACAGAGGGAACTTCAGAAAGGGGAGGAGATTGCAAGGAATAGCAAGACAAGCACATGGTAGGTCCACTATAAAGAAATACCAAGCTTCAAATGAGTGCCCTTTAAGGTGCATTTCAGTTCTAAAACACTATGGTAGAGGAAGTGTGAGTACTGTGTCATCATTATCCCACTATCTTCTTGTCTACCACAAGCATCTTGAGAGCAGAAATAATGTCCTTCTTATAATGTGCTGAAATGTAGCAGGTGTCCAGTAAAAATATCTGTTAAATAAGTGAATGAACATAAAAACTGTGAAGCAAACCATTGGAGATCTCTTTGGAAGGACATCTATCAAGACTAGACTGTGCCATCGTTCTTTATTTCCCTTTCATTTCAAAGAAACCCTCAATGTAATGTGTAATGTGTTGTAATGTAATGTGTTGTAAAACAACAACAACAACTGGCAACTTGCTTCATCTCTTACAACTCTGCAATTCTATTAGAGGTAAAGTAAAGCAATGGTTATATCAAAAAGTCCAGAAATAAGATTGTAAGAGTCAATGCCTGATTCCTTTAAAAGATTTTAGGGCTGGGGGAACTGAGTTTAAAGAAATATTTTGGTTTTGAGAAAAAGGCACTAAAATTAAAATCTTCAAATTATAAAATGCCTGAGAGGTAATTTTGTTTAATCCTTTCCTCCCATTTTAGAGATAAGTAACTTGAAACCTACAAGCGGGATAGAATTTAACTCAAGTCTCCACATTTCTAGGTCTCAAAAATCCAAAAATGTTATCAGTAAATGTGAGTACAGGGTGTGATCTTTCCTAAGATAAGAAAGATTTATTCAGTCTTTTGTGCCTGGGGAAAGAAAGCTCCTTTATTACAAACAGACACTTGGTTGCTTAAGAGGATGCAGTTCACACACTCTTCTGACGCTGAGAGTATTGGCTACAACACCCCTATACCCCAGAAACAGCTGTTTAGTCTCCTCTGGCTCTGAAGCTACTTCCTGACCCATCCTCTCAAAACCCAATTGAGTCTTTATCACTGTGCCCTTTTGAAAGTGAAGATGTAGCCGGTGATAGGGTCAATCCTTCAGTAGTTTATGGCCACAAAGCTTTGGCAAGGGAGCTGATCAAAAAACTGATATCCACTGCTTCAGTATCCCCCTCTGCCGACATACACTAGGGGCTAGCCAGAGGCAAGTATGTTGACTTGTCTATATAAATGGTGACTTGAGAGGTCCTGGCAGGATTTGTTTAGAGCAGGTGAATCTAGTTATACATGCTTATTAGGGAACTAAAGCTATTTCCTGCACCACCCTATTCTTTCTTGAATTAAGAATCTCAAAACATTAGAGTTGAATGGTACTTATAGGTCATCTTGTATTTGTAATATCAGAGACTAAGTTCCAGAGAGGGAAAGTAACTTCCTTGAATCACAGCATCAGGCAGTGGCAGATGGGGTTTTCAGACTCCTGAAATACCTTCCACCATACTCTGCTACTTCCATCAGCAAGATGAAGTGACAGAGTGGCCAAGGTCCTAATTTATTTTCTTATAGGTAGAGAAACTGACACCTGGAGGTTCATTTAATGTGTTCAAGACTATATATATATATATATATATATATATATATATAGTTGTAGAACGTGTTCTATAACAAAAATTTTTCATATAATCAATTTAGAGTACATTGATGAGCTTCTAGTGTTTTCATGAATCATGTATAAGTGAAAGTGTGTCAAAATTGGGTGCAAATATGTCCATTTTTCTGAGAACATTGATGAATTGCATTTTTCAAAGTGGTCATGACCCCCAAAATAACGATGATAAATAACATCGGCCTATGTTTTAACTGCTCCTAATAGCAGTTATGATATATATATTTTTAAATGTCTTAAGGTCATACATAGGAGGAGCTTCTGCCTTGAATTATTGAGAAGCTCTTTCCAGTAGTTTGTCTCTTGCTAAAGTAGTATTTATACTGAATGGTCCACTTGGACTATTATTAACCACTTTATCGAGCAGTTAATGGAAGGAAAGGAGGGTGACTATTGAGAACAGGTGAGGTAGATTTCTTTTCTGAACTTTTTATATATTATTTCTTTATATTTGAACAGGGAAAGTCCTTGGGTTTTTCTTCTCCAATGTAATGGGGATGCTTGGCTCCCTTCCTCTACCTCTCCCCCTCCCCTGCCGCACCGAGTATCTCTAACAGTTAAATTTTTGGACTTGGAATGAGATGATGTTGGTTTAAATTCATACTCAGCCACTTGCTAGCTTTGTGATCTTGGGAAAGTTGCTATTTTCTTTTCAGACTTCCAATCTTTTGGAAAACATTTTCAGTAGAATATAATATAATGCTTTTTACTGTGGGGGATAAATTATCTACATTATGAAGAAGCCAACAAAGAACATATAGAGTAGGCAGAGTATGTGTTTACTTCATCTGCACCTCTCTTATCAGTCTAACGGGGGCCAGGCTCTTCAGGAGACCAGAATTATGGCTCTGATATTAACGTGTTGGTTGGCATTGGACCAGCCACCCTTCTCCACGCCCCCATCTCAGGACCTCTATTTCAATGTCTGAAAGTGGAGGTAGTTAAAACAAGTAATGTCTACTTTATTTCTAGATCTAATGTTCTGTGGTTTCTCCAGCTGTCAGTGAGGTCCCATGTGGGTCTGTTGAAATCATTGTGATTCCATGATTCCCCCATAGATACACCTTGAAGAACTTCCTACAGAAACATTTCTTTGAATTGGTCTTGGGTGATACCCTCGCAGCTCAGGAACTCAGTGCCTCAAGAAGGGACCAAACCCAGCCAAAATAAGGAAGAATAAGGAATGTTGGCTTATGCTTGTTATTGGCATGCTTAGCTGTTTTGTTATAGGCTCCTTTTTTTTGTTTTGAACAATTCAACGTGGATAGTATTCATTTTTATAGAATACCTCTATTAATGCAATTTCTGACAATTACATAGTTATTTTTAGAGTTGTATTTAATTGTGACTTTTGCATTTTCAAATAGAGTTGGAATACATTTCCACATGTTTGAAGTTTGTCCTAAAGATGCTTGTTTGACTGGACCCTTGAATCCAGTATGTTGTATAATGAAAAGTTAACTGCAGCTGTCACTATCATGAACTGCTCCATTATGACTAGCAAGATATAAAATGATTAAATTATTCACTGTATATTTAGTAATATAACCTTCTCCATTACTGCCAGAAAGTTACCTTTCTATGTAGGAAGGTAACTAATTGTGTGTGGCCACTCAGAATTTCTCAACCTTGGCAATTAACATTTTTGAGCCAGAGAATTCTATGTTGTGGGGAAATCTCCAGTGCATAGTAAGATATTTAGCAGCATCTCTGGCCTCTTTCCATTAGATGTAAATGGCGCCCCTGTTCCCCAAACTATGTCAACCAAAAATGTCCCCAGAAATTTCCAAATGTTCCTTGGGGGACAGTGTTGCCTCTGGTTAAGAACTACCACTTTAAATGATCTCTTTTTCCGCTTTAAGCTTCAGGGTTCCCGTCTGTAAAAGGAAGCATGCTTCCCACTCTAGGTGTTTAAGAATCTATATTACTGCATTCTGTTATCTACACCACCAGATGATTCCTCCTAAAAACTTTTCTTTTTTGTTCTACTGTTGTTGTCCTTTGGGTTTCTAATGTTATTTACTACATAAATAGGCCCATTTTTTCCTAATTGGGTAACTAATAGAAGCATAAAACATCACAGCTAGTACCATTCAGATAGATCATCTTGCCCATGACAGTCATGTTGAGGTATGATAGACAGTGAGCATCTCAAGGTCAAGCTTGCTAATACCAGGATGGGAACACAGATTTCTTAACCCTTTCTTTCTGCCACAATTCAAGTATTTTTTATTGCTTTGGGTTGTCATTTTTGGAAGCACCTATACTCTTACCGTAGCATTATTTCTAGCACTTTCTGTTATTTCATTGATAAACAGCAGCTATGATACTGATGTTGTTTTCTTAGGGACTTGACATTTGTTTCAATAAATACAGAGTGCTTTTGAAACGCCTTTGGATTTTGCTTTTAAAATATATGCTTCTTTGTTTTCCTTCATTATTTTTTCTTTCTTATTTTCTCCTCTCTCCGTCTGTTCTCTATTTCTTTCTTCCTTTTTTCCTTCTTCTTTACTTTCCTCCTTTTTCTGTTTTTCTTTTCATTTTTTTAAATTAATTTATTCCAGTGGATCCAGGGGATAAAAATGGATTTTTTTTTTTTTTACATATCATGTCTTTACTCCATTTTAAGTGTACAATTCAATGATTATTAGTAAATTTACCAAGTTGTACAGCTATTCACATAACTCAATTTTAGGGGATTTCCTTCCCCCTTTTTGAGACCCCTAATTCCCTTCCCTAACTACATTTCAAGCATTCCCATCCCCTCCACAGTGCTCATCCCATCCCTCAGATGTGAGTCTACCCTCCACCCCCAGAATCCCTAGTGAACATCACCACCATTTGAGCACCGTAGTATTAATCAGTCAGTACCAATTTGATGGCGAGTACATGTGGGGCCCATTCTTGCAGTCTTGTGTCACCTCACTTCGAATAATGGGTTCAAGCTTATTCCAGGATAATATAAGCGGTGCTAGCTCACTGTCATTTCTTAAAATTGAGTAACATTCCATTGTAAACACATACCAAATTTTAACAATCCACTCATGAATTGACGGGCACTTGGGTTGTTTCCACGACCTAGAGATAGTGAATTGTGATGAATTGTATAGTGGTGAAGCCAGTGCTTTTAGTGTACCCATCACCCAAGTAGTGTACATTGTACCCTAAAGGTAATTTTTCATCTATCACCACCCTTCACCCTCCCGTCTTCTGAATCTCCAGTGTCCATCATACCACTCTGTATGATGATAAATACTTATCCTTTAGCTTCCGCTACTGAGAACATGTGGTATATGGGGTTTTTTTTGTTCCTGAGCTACTTCACTTAGGATAATGGCTTCCAATTCCATCCAAGTTGTTGCAAAAAACATTATTTCATTCTTTTTATGGCCGCATTGTATTATTCCATGGTGTACATGTATATATATATATATATATGCACACACCACATTTTCTTTGTCCACTTGACAGTTGATGAGTACTTAAGTTTATTCTATATCTTTGCAACTGTGAATTGTGCTGTGATAAACATACAAGTGCAGGGGTGTTTTTTTTAATATAATGACTTCTTTTCCTTTGGGTAGATAACTCCTTACTCCTGTCAGAATAGCCATTATTAAAAAATCAAAAAACAATAGATATTTGTGTGGATGTTGTGAAAAAATAATACTTATACACTATTGTAAATTAGTACAATCTCTGTGGACAACAGTATGGAGATTCCTCCAAGAACTAAAGGTAGACATACCATTAAATCCAGCAATCCCACTACTGGGTATCATCTTGTCTTCTTTCCTCCCTTCCTCTTCCTCTCTTGCCTCTTTCATTTTTTTCATACAAGTCATTCCAAAAGGAATGTGACATAACTTTTAATATGCTAAAAATTATGTGGTAATCATAGTGAAAAAATAGAGCCTTTCCTCATTCCATAAATGAAAATAAATTCTATATTATTTAAAATGTAATGTAAGAAAAGCATAAAAATGGTATATAAATGCATTTTCTTTTTGAACTTGGAATGGAAAAAAGCATCTATGAACAATTGGACAATGTGGGGAAAAGAGGATGGCTACTACAGAATCATTAACTCAGAAGAAATCTGTTGCTGTGGGAGGTAAAGAGACTGACATGTCGGCAGCAATGACCTGCCACAAGCTGCTCACGGCTATGAGTGACCCATCTGTCTACTGAACTCTAGCTCAGAGCTCATCCTTTCTATCTTTTTCGGGGAGATCTAGCATGGATTAAATCATTGTAGGTGCAGCTATTAGCATGTATATTAAAATCGATTTAATATGATCTTGCTAGTAGTACAAAAGAGTGATGGCCTATAAATGGAAGAGTTTAAAGAAAATTGGTAGAAAAGAATGTATCTGAACCTCCGCCAAACGAAATCATTGTTTTCAGAAAAATAACTATGTCACAGGTACCACTACACACAATCTTTTAACTTATATCCTATCTTATGCATCCACTCACTGTGTGGCTTCATTAATAAAGTAATGGGAATAGACAAGATGACTGTTCTTCTAACTCAAGAATTATATTTCATTACTATTTAGGGGAAAGGTGATATTAATGAATGAAAACAAAGTGATATATAAAGTATATACATCTTAGAATTCAAACTAACTTTTCCAATTACTTGTAACCTTTAATCCATTATTTACCCTTCCCTATATTCATATTCCTCAGAATGGTTTTGGATTTTGAGAAATGGATACCCAAGAAGATGCTTTCCCTCAAAGTACACTTGAATTAAACCAAGGGAGAGGAGAACAAGATGTGACAGTTTTTCTGTATGAAATAAGCTTGGTAAAATACCTGAAGCATGAACCTTTATTATGGGAATGATTATACCTAAAACCAAATATGGTTTTGTATTAGTAACCAACAAATTATTTCACAAAACATGGAATGCCATGTATGCTAGAAAAGTAGTCATTGAATGAAATTTTGATGGAGCAATTATTTTGAATTTGTACTAATCTAAAGGGTAAGAGAACTGTGAAATAAAATTTTCAAATAAGCTTTTTTTTTTTTGCTTACTTGAATAGATGAGGGTATAGTAAAGTGGGAAGCAATATAAGGCAGAGGTAAAGGGCACAGAATCTGGACCTAGGGTAAATGGTAGCTCTCTGATCATTAGCTATGTGATTTGGGGCATATTAATTTACCTCCTTGTGCCTGCTGTTCTCATCTATAAAATGTAGATGGTAGAAAGAAAGATAATATATACCTACCTTACAAGGTTGTTGGGAAGTTTCAATGAGTGAATAGATGAAGAGTACTTATAGCAGTTTCTGACACCTAAACACCACCATTAAGTTTTATCTTTCATGATATGGCCATATTGTTTTATACATGCAAGATATGTATGTAAAATCATGTAAACTCTATATGATGTTTAAGAAAGGTGTATCTTAGACTGCCGGGGATTGTGAAACATATTGATGTTATTTATTCCAGAATATTAAAGAGAGGAACAGAAATTTGGCTTAAGGAATTAAATAAAATCAACCCAGTAGTGAATCCTTCAGTTCTTAGAATATGTGTTTTTTCATTTTTAATAAACTTTTAATTCTAGAACAATATGAGATTTATAGAAACATTGCAAAGATAGCAAAGGAAGTTTTTATGTAACCCACACCCACTTTTTCCTTAAAAATAATCTTCCAAAAAACTCTTAAAATTTGGACATATTCTTCCTATTTTATTTTGGGATTGGAGAGGAACTAGAGACTTCATTCAAAAGATTCTAAAACATTAAGTTTGATTGCAAGTACAATCAATTAATCATCCAGTTGTCCATAGTGTTGTCAAAGAAATGATGTAAAACATTCAGAATAACTAAATATTAGCCAACCAGGACCTACCTGTACTTCATCAACATGGGTTTGATATCTTTGAGTAAAAATTGGCACTGGTATATATGTAAAAAGAAATCCTAGGGTATGCAAAATTATAAATCTAGATATCTTGACATAGCTTTATGTATACTATTGATTTTTATTGAAACTCACCTGTTATTATAGAGAATTTGAATATTTCCTTGATCTGAAAGAAAAAGAGAAAAATTAATCTTCATATTTTTACTTTTAACATTAAGTAATTCATTACGCTTGAGCTATTGTTCTTTATGCAAATGTTTACCATGGATTTGAGCTACCAAAGAAATGTATTTTAAGTTATCTCAGCTTTGACAGCATCTTGTTTTAGAAACAGGAGAGTTACGCTGGTTGGTGACTAGGGAATGCTTGTCTGATTGCAGCGCTGAGAGGTTAAACCTCCTCGTACCTTTTGTAAGTCTTAGTCGCTTAATCTGCATGGACATTTGAAGTGTCTCCAGTGAGCTTTGATAAAAGGTGGATCAACAGGTTGTGCAATAACTTGAGGTTAAATGCCTTCCCAGAGGCTCTTGAAGATGATCCTTTTGATTTTTCTAATTGAGGTTGTTAAACAGCAGCTCTAGGGCAGCACTGTGGTGAGAGCAAAAACTAGCAGGGTGGATTTCTGATATGGCTCCATCTTGAGTAACAGGCATTATGAAAAAACAGTGCTGTCATTCACAGATTAGTTTCAACAGGCATTTATTGTCTACCTTACTCTGGTCAGGCCCAGTGTTTGGTGTTTTTCCGTGTTCTATCTCATTTGGTTCTCGCTATAACTCTGCTGCTCAAGTATTTATTATTATTCTAAAATTACAGATGAGAAATGGAAGCCTCACATGGGGAAGGCCAATAAATTACATGGCCATTTCCTACTTGCAAATGCAGGAACGCCAACATGATGTAGGTGTATAAGTAGATATCATGGCAAGAATGCGGCATCACCATTCAGGACCAGAGATTCATGGGAATTAGCAACTGGGCAGCTATAACACAATGACATGTTTTATGTCTCTTGATGTGATCAGGGTAAATATTCCATTTTCATCTTAATATCAATATTCTCTAGTGAAAAGAGTTGACTGATACACAGAAAACTGGAAACCATGTCTGGTAACACTGACTTCTCCACTTCTTAAAGTTAAGATAATGAGTTATTTTATATCCTCTGAGTATTCCAGGGATACATTTAGGAATATGGTGATCATAATAATCACAGCATACCATTCTAAAAACACAAGAAGGTTTGGTTCATATTGACATCATCCAAACCTTTTTGAAAGTTAATCTATGACAGAAGTGATATTAATGTATTGTGGTTAGGCAGATTACCAAAGCCCACCCAAACCAGAAAATCTGTGATGTGTGATTTCAGAAAGGGTTCCAAATTTTCTACAATAAGAGATAGGTGTTAAAACTGAAGGAAGGTTGGAATTATATTTACCTATAATGACAAGATGAAATTCGGGTCTATTATGTTTTCATGGCTATGTTAAAGGAGATTGAATAACAAAGGCTCTAGAAATTAGTCTAGTTTAAACCTACTTGCTTCCTATTGACTGCTTAGAGTAAGTTATAAAATCTAAGACTCAGTTTCTTAAGTTGAAAAGGGGAAAATTAAATTATACTGATATGATTCATTTAAATATTAAATATGTATAAAAGCATTTAGAGTCTAGCACACAGTAAATTTTAGTATTGTTGATTGCTATTATTAACTGTTATTATTATTGTATTATATTTGAAGAAAGCCTTTGAATTATATAGATACCACTTTAGTACTTGCTCCTTAAAAGTTATGTCTAACAAAAGGGAATTAAGAATTTGTCTATTTCTGTAAAGATGTGAAGACTATGAACATTCCTTTCTCTGTGAATGAAGGAGTGAGTCTTTCAGGAAAGGAATAAGAGTATTAATTTAAGTGAAGCACACCAAACATGAATAAGAAATTGGGGGAATGTCCAATTGATATGGGAAACCACCTTTCAGCAAATTAGAGATAAAGGTATATGAGAACTAGTTTGCAGTAACATGAGGATATACATAATTTTTAAGTAGAGTGGAAAATGTGGCAAGAATACAAACTATTTGGATGCTACTCACTCTAATGGAAAAATAAAAGTTCACAAATTCACATAGTCCTGTGCCAAGAGGCCTAGCTAGAGTTGAACTTGCTGATATGGGACTCAATCCCTTTTCTGTCATTTACTAGATAAGTGATCTTGGATGGGTTACTCATTGTCTCTATACTTTTCTATTTTTCAATGCAGGGGTGATAATGCATGGCACAGGGTCATGTTCAGAAATGTTATTTGAATGCACTCCTTAATCTGAAGGACCTCTCTTTAGAAGTTTCTAGCTGCTTTTTCTTTCTTCTTCTTTTTCCATGTAAATGAAGACCACGTGCACAATTTGCCTTTAATAAGTTGAATAAATGTATAACTTTTCACAGTTTGAAATTCCTGAGGACAAATGCATTATTTTATTGAACCTGAGACATCCCTAGAAATATTGTATTGTCCAAAATCTCTCCTTGAATTAGCACTGGGCCACCTGCGCTTTTCTATAGGTCCTGCTGAATTGGCTTTTAGGGCTTTCTTGGTTCTGGAGTTGCATTAGTGGGTGAGTTACTAAGCTTCCAAGGGGCCTCTTGTTTTAGTAGCTTCCCTGGGGGAATTAAAGGTTTTAACTGAATGTGAAACATCAGACAGAAACTGTAGAGAAGATTTATTGACAACCAATCTCACCTTTCCAAAGGTTTATTTGAAACCAACTTCCTTCTCAGTCAAAATGATTCAGATTTGAAATCCTCCAGGGGCCTCTCTCAGACTTTAGGGCATTAGAGAGCTTTTTCCTTGCTGTCACAGATTATCTCTCCATTGTTTTTTTGACTTGTAGAGGGGGAGGTTTGATTGGTAAGTCACCTCTTCCCTAAGGCTTTAAATTCTTTACTTATTCAGAAGGTAACCTGGACTCTGAATAAGGTGCATTGAAAATGCTTCCTCCCCTGCCTGGGTCCCAAGACAATCAGCCTGTGCCCTGCCAAGGGTGTGCTGAACAGGGCACATGCCACAGGGAAGAGCCAGAGGAGAAGGCCAAGGTTGAGAGTGCAGAAGGTTACCGTGGCTGCTACACTGTTTTTTAACAAGGTAATGAGTCAGGATTGAGTAAAGCAAAAAGTACAGACTTCAATTTGGTTCTTGCCTCTGTCATATGAAATGTGATCTTGGGAAACTTAATAAACTTCTCTCACGTTCCTTTTTGTCTTCTGTAAAGTGGCTGAAATAATTTCTATCTTGAGGCATTATTTATAATATTGTAACAGAGGGAATGGCCTGAAAAAAACAGCAAAAATATTTTCTGTCTCTTTAAAACATCTTCTTTTTGAGAACTAAAACCTGCATCCCTTCGCAGTCCAGTGGTTGGGAGCAGCAGGGTAAGTCTTTTGTTATTAGTGCAACAGGAGATGGCCCAGCCCAGACCTGGTAAAGGGAGGTCCTGGGGAGAGGTCACAAGATTGTCTTCACCGAAGATGTCTTTAGCAGGAGATGGGACAATTCGAATCATCAACTGTAGTTGAACAGTAATTACCTGAAGCTGAGAACCCATCCTTTAAAAGCTCTGTATTTCTGCTTATTAGGAGGAAGATGGCATTTCAGACAGGAGTCTCCATCCTTCTCCTTTGCCAGCAAAGCAATAAAACATCCCTTTCCTTCCCCTCAAATCACTTGTTCTCAATTTTCTGATGCAGTCTTAAGGACAAGTGCAGAGCTTTCGGTAACATTATTAGAAATAATGAATGTATAAAAATAGCAGGAAGTTAATAAATCACATCAACAACAGTTTTAGGCACTGACTCAGGGAATGCGTGCCAGGCATTGTGCTATGTACCTCACAAGTATTGTCACATCTAGTCCTCTTGAGGTCTACAACATAGGTGCCATTGTCATTTCCATTTTGCAGATGAGAAAAACTAGGCTTGCTGAGGTTAAGTAACACGTTCTCAGCCAGCTGGTGAGTGATGCTGTCAGCAGGGGAACCAGGGCTAACTTCAAAGCCCACCCGGTGTTCATAAACCCCTCTCCCTGCTGCTGTTTACTAGGGACCCGGTGCAAAGGTGTGCCTAGTGAAAAGGAAAAGAAAAGGCAAGGAGCTGCCAGTGTGAGCAGGGTTTGCATATGATGAGATTGAAAGATGAGGTGGAGGGCAGAGTTGTTAGGACTTTAAATAAAAGTAGTTTTCAAAATCCAGATCCTTAACTATTAATAAAGAGAAAGAAAATCCAGGAAGTACACTACCACTCTGTATTTTCGTCATAGTGTTGTCAGTATTCCACAGGGGAATTTAGTGTTCTGCCACTTGTGTCTCTTTCTCTAAAGAGAAGGCAATAGAAGCCCGGCATGTGGCATGTGCCCATAGTCCCGAGAGTGAGGCAAGATGATCTCTTGATCTCAGGAGTTCCACATTGCAGTAAGCTATGATTGTGCTACTGCACCACAGCGTGGGGGACAGTGAAACCCTGTCTCTATAAGGAGAGAGAGAGAGAGAGAGAGAGAGAGAGAGAGAGAGAGAGGAGAGAGAGACTGACTCAGAAAGTGGTTATGACATCCAGAATCATACAGTTGTTGGGAAAACTGAGGCCAAAATATAAGTCCCTAACACACCAGTCTACCACACCCTACACAGCCTCATCCTGGCCTCTGATGGAGGGACCACAATCAGCAAGATAGCCTCACAGTCTCTAATAAAAATTCACTTACTAGAAAGGACTTGGCAGCAATCTCTTACACTTTAGTGTGAACTAAAGGCACTTTGTTTTTTGTCTGTCCCAGAGAACATTTCTTTGGATTCGCATTTGAATACCCAAACCATACATATCCTCTTTCCACTTACCAACTAGGTATTACTTATATTTCAGGATAGTCCTATGCAATAGACTGAAAGATACGAGTTATAATGGAGGCAGAAAAGAACTACGGCCCGTATGTAGGAGTGTGTGTGTGCACACGGGGGTGCATGTGTGTGGGTGTCTGTCCTGCTCTGACCTAAAAGGTTAAGTGGTAAGGTCATGTTGACTTATGCTATTTTTCTTCCAAGAATTTTCTTTTTCTGGTTCTCTACATGATAATATTAAATTGGCTTTCAAAACCCCAGTTTTCATTACTTCTCTTGTGAAGCCATTCACAGAATACAAGGTAGTTTTTCCAGCTTTCTAGATAGCCCACCACTTCAATAACATCTACATATTGTTGAGATCTCTGTTGACATCACCACCTCTGGCAAACAAACCTTGATGGCAGGCATGGGTCCCCCAATACATGCTTTGATTGTACCCTCTATTCTTTTCTTTAGGTACTTGTCAGAGTTCCATGAGAACAATTACTGAGTTTGATTGATGTGTGTCTCCCTCCCTAGGCTGTAGTTTGAGGAAGGACAAGGCTCTTTAGTCTAGAACTCTGTCTTGTCGGGGCCTAACATAGTGCTCAGCACAGAATGGACACAGTAAATATTCCTTGACTGAATATGTAATGTGTCACTTTGTATTGTACATAACTTTTCACACTCTGGCATTCTCACTGAATTTTACTTCCTTAATGTTTAGCACTATAAAATGCTAAAAAAAAGTAGTTTGAAAGAAAAAAATGAATAAGATCAGCTAAAAGCCCTCATCCATGGAAGTTTTTTAAATTCCGATAAATCCAGTCAGCCAGCTAGAAAAATTCCTAGAGGCGGCTTATCACTTTTTTTCTTCTTTTCTCCTTGACAGAAAAAATATAAAAATCACAGAAATCTAGTATTCCAAATATTTGTAAAATGCTATGATTTTTAAATCTGTGTTTACCCAAATGTATGATTTTCTTCCATATTGTCCTCATATGTGTACTATTTTTATACATAACGTATCATCATTAAAAACCTTATTTAGTGACTGGCAAACCAGGTTTTATAATGCCCAAGCTATCTGGGAAGCTGTACAGTGTAGGCTCAAGAGCTCAGACTTTTGTGTCAGAATGAGTGTGGTCTCAGTTCCCCTTAGTGAGTATGTTCTTCAGGCAAATTGCCTCATTTTGAGCCTCAGTTTTCTCATACATAAAGTGAGGATAATAATAGAAGCTACGCCATAAGGATTAGTGTAAGTAAGGGTTATGTGAGATAATGCACAGTGTTTAGAATATAGTAAGTAGTAAGTTGGAGCTTACTTTTTCTTAATTTCAGTGTTTTTCATTCTCAGCTTGTGGTTGGTGATACCTAACACATGTCATTAGTGATACTTGAAGTTGCACCTTAGTGCAGAGTCTCCTTTCTTACCTAGAGGGAGCATGCCTCCCATCCCCAGGTTACATCAGGACCTCTAGTAGGTGGGAGAACATATGAAGTTTTTAAAAACAGATTTGTTATAAGGTATAATTTTATATTTGGAAAATGGAAAACAAATCAGTTAATTTCAAGACCCTCAGTAAAGACAAATCCTCTGAATTCTCAGGATATGTGTAAGATTTTTTGCATGTCAAAAGGTAGAAAGGACAAAAGGCACAGAATTAAAAAGGAAATACTCATTCTTTCATATATGCCTGAAAAACTGATTCGTAAAAACTAAAGAATTTGAATCAGTTATAATCCTGGAAAGTTTGGGTTCTTTTTTGATTTGATATGAAACTTAGATTTGTTTTATAATTCTGTGAAAACTGATGTTGGTATTTTGATGGGAATTATATTCAATTTATAAATCACTTTGGGCAGTATGGACATTTTAACAATTTTTCCCATCCTTGAGCATGGGATATTTATCCATTTATTTGTGTATTTCCTTTTTAATTCTGTGCCTTTTATCACTAAGCAGGATTTTTAAAAAAATCTTTTTGGTCTTTTGCTTTATGCTCTAAAAATTACACTTAATAACTATGTTCATAAATCTGTATTGCTGTAATGACATAACTAGATATGATGCAATAGAAAAACATTAATATAAACAGTGTCTGCAAGATTATGCTGTTTGTATTTAATAAACTCTGCCCCTAAAAAAAAAAAAAAAAAGTAGAAAGGAACACTGGTTTAGACCTGAAAGGGGATCATTTGCCACTTTAAATTGCTCATTATATTAGGGAGAACGTTTCAGTCTACTGTGAATTAACAATGCCAGTAGCCCATTAACAGTAGCTATGACCCTTCAGGGTCTGAGATAGTCAAAAATAAGGCTAATATTGACCTAATTTGTAAAACCAAGGAAGAATTTATTAATTCTATATTGCTCACCTAGATACCATGTTCACCAGAAGGTGGAGTTATCCCACCCTTCTCTGAATTATGCATTTTAATTATGAAGAAAATCTCCATATTACATTATAATATTTCATATTTGCCCCCTAGTTTCAGTTCCACCAACACCACCCATACAAAGAGTTGGCATACAATATGACAATTATGGCAAATATTATTTTGGGGAAAAAGAAAGAAATCAGCTTGCCATTGTGACCTCAGTCCTTATTTCTGGGTTTTTGTTGTTTGTTTGTTTGTTTGCCTGGGAGACTCTTACTGTCTTCTGCCCGTGGGCTCTCAGTGTCTTTTGACATTCAGAAATACATCTGATGCTGGAGTAATTTTCTCCTATCCAGTAACAATAAATCAGACCCAGAATTAGCTATATCCTACATATCAGCAAGGCAAAAGTTAAAACTCTCCAGAACACAAGATTATTGCCAGCTCTTTTTGATGGATGAGAGAGCGCCAAGAGAGGGCTTATAACATTGCCTACTGCAGGAGTGGTTCTGACTCTAGATCCCTGTTATTTCAATGGAGAGCCCAAATAGGCACTCCAAATGCAGGAGAAACCATCCTCAACATTTTGCATAATTTCTTCTACACAAAAAATGACCCCCAAAACTGTATAATAGCTCTTGTTTTATTTTGATGTGTTTCCTTGAAAGTGTTCTTTTGCTAGCTCACTTTCATAACATTTTAGCAGCATACATACAGATGAAGCATTTTAGCTTTGCTGGTAATTGTTGCTAGCGTGGATTACATTTGAGAACCATACTAAGATATGATCATCTGCAATAGTACAGTTTTATGATAACACTATCTAAAAATATAATTTTTTAAAAGCATCTACTGTTTTATCTCCTCAGCAAATTAAACATTTCTATTTTCTTGTTCCTTTCCAAAATCTAGCTAGATGCTTGCATAATATTTGCATATCTGTAATCACAGCATAGATAAAATTATATTACTTAAATGTATCATATATGTATTTTTCTGAATTTTCCACAGAGTGATCATTTTAATGACTATATAATATTGTACTATGTAAATTTGCCAGGATATACAAAACTCAATCTTTTATGTTGAATTTTAGGTGAGTTATAAACTTTTTGCTATAATCCACAAATCTGTACTAATCATCTGTGAACATTTGTGTACCTTGTTGTTTTAAAATTTGTCTTTGGAGATAATCCCAGATATAGTTTTGCTGTGTCAGAAGGTAAGGATGTATTTATGGCTATAGCATAATCAAATTTTTGCTCTTTTATGTATTTCATAGTAAAACTTTACTGAGCAGAATGCCACTAATTGGAAATTTATATCATAATCCTAAAAAATGATTACTTTAAAAATAGTAATATTATAAATATTAATTCTAATATCATAAGTATTATAACCACTAATATAATGAACAGCAGTAAGGCAAATTTATTGCCTAAATTTCAAAATTTAGAAAAATTTTACTTATGCAATCTTACTGCTAACTAAAAATGGATCTTAACCATTCTTTAGAATAGGTTTCCAAAATTTTTGACCACTAGCTATAATAAAAATACTGTTACTATAGCATGGGTGCCTCATATACATACATATATACACAGAAAGACACACAAATATTTATATCTATAAAATGAACCCCACATTTCATTTTAAAAAACTCATCCATACTACATGCAATGAGGTCTGATATCTTTTATTGAATTTTATTCTTTCAGGGTCATCCATTGTTATTTTTTCTTTTTTTCTTTGTTTTCTTAAGCTGCCTCTAGCCCACTAAATTGCTTTCATGATCTCAATCAGCAGATTGAAAAACAGTCTTTTAAAGCAGCCTTGACAATATCTAGAGCTTCAAAATGGTTTACTAACATTGAATTCAAATAACTATTCGTACTATCTTTTAACTTCAGACTTGGAACCAGTTTCAGCAAACAATTTCTCTGCCAGTGGTAGTAGTCATGAGAAATACTACGGAAACCAACCTGTTGTTTTGTGAACAAAAGTCTAAAAGAAACCTGTTTCCTCTTTTGTTCACTAGCTAGAATCTGATGTTTGTTTCAGTCATTTGTACATTTTATGCCAAAATCTAAACTCTGACTGATGGTGTACAACAGTATTCGATTTGTTTGGTAAATTTCTTCTCTGGCATGGACAAATCTAATTTTGGAGGGAAAACCCAGATGGCGTATCCTCACTGAGATATGGCATGCCAAAGAGGCTGGTGGTGCCTGACATAAGCAGACCCATAAAGCATGTTTGCTGACCACAGATGAGCAGACTGTAAAAAGGAGCACATGCACATACATATATTTAGAGTAGACTTTGCAGGGGCTTAGATTCTCACAATCACCTGGCACTCAGAGACACAGAGTTCATTCATAGACTACTTTCATTATCCACCATTTTCCTAAACTCTATAATGAACATTGCCCAAACTGCTAAAAATTAACATAATATGGGAAGGATGAAGAGCTTTCATTTTTTATATTACTTGAAGTATGATTATTCCCCATAGCTTTCTTTATATCCAAAAATTGCTTCATGCCTCAGAGACATAAAACAGTAGAGCTAAGAACCTGAATGTTGTGTTCAAAAAATTTTAGAGTGCCGAATTATGTTTTCACAGTTCCTACAAAAAGCAATCCTCTCACATACCTAGAATACGGATTTCTATAATATGTCTCAGTATTGTTACCGTGTAGTTATGTAGATTCAACCTTGTTCTTTCCTATTTTATCTCACTTTTGATCCATTAGTTCATAGTATATTATACATCTTGTACATCATTTAAATTTTTATGTCAGCTTAAATATGGACTGTTATGTGTACTTATCACTTGGCTTTATTGAAAATGAGAAAGGTACAATATTAAACTACTACTTTCCCCTTTTTGATATAGTTTAAAATTTGCTTTTATAACAAATGACTGATACTTTTCTATGTTTAATCTAAATAGCCTTTTCCCCTGAGAGTTGAATTGATAAATTTGTTATAGCTTTGTTTCACAGAGTTTTAACAAACATCAAGATTATATTTCTGTCTAATCCCTCTATCATCCTTGGTCTTACTTGTGAATTTCTTTTTCTTTTTTAATTATGGAGCCAAAACCTAAAACTGATGTATAATGTTACAACTGTAAATTATCTTCATTTTTATTTTAAATTTTTCTTTATTTAAGAGATATTTGTGCTATTTATTCTTAATGGAAAATGTAATGAAGATTTTTTTTTTTGCTTTCTTTAAGAATTATAGTTCTTAGATTTATTCTGTCTTTGATACATGTTTCTATGGATCATTAGTCCTGTTCTCTTCTTTGTAACTCCAAAAAGAACACTGTAGGAGGCATACATTTGAGGCAGTGTAAGTGATAACATAACTCAGGGATTGTAGTTCTCCTTTGAAGGTTTGGGTCATACAACTTAACCTTTGTTCACTTTTCCTTTATCCATAATATAGACAACAATTACCTTGCTTATCCTTTATAGGAATATTTTGTAAATGAATGAATATAGTTGTCAATAAATGCTTTGAATTATTTGAAAGACACTGTAATCGTATCATTTAGTTAGCAATAACCAAAAAAAGATGTTGTATGACACTCCAGATATCAAGTACTTAATTGAAATTATTATGCATTCAAAACTAGTCTATTTTTCACTAGACTTGGACTATACTATTAAGTCATGGAGATCTGTGTATGTGTTGGGGAAAGGGTGAGGAGAGGAAAGGAAAAGAGAAAACATAACTGTGTCCCTTATAGATACACTTTATCAGGTAACCTTCCTAACAAGCTTATGGAGTGAATATTGTTATCTCCATGTTGTAGAGGAGACAAATACAGCCCAAAGAGGCTAAATGACTTGCTCAGATCTCACAATGAGTAAGCGACTAAGCGAGGATTTGAACTCAGCTACAAAACTTAACTTCACAGGGCACTTACTAGGTTTCTCAGCTTTCAAATGGTTGCTTTTGAAACTTCTGACTGCAGCTAAAACAGGAAAGGGCAGGGCTAATTGAATTAAAATAAATATAATATTAACCAAAGAGATTTCTTTTTTAGCTTCCCTTAATGTTTCCATTATAATTTTAGCTGAAGATTTGGATCATTTTTTATTTTATCTTGCTGATTTGTCCAACTCTATTTCCTGGACTCACAAAAATATACTTGCTAAAGATGTGTTAAGGGACATGACTTATACTGCAGTTCTCTACTCAGTTATTTATGTGATTAGAGTGGTCATCTCAGAGAGTGCCTGAAGGTTGAGCTAGAGGAGGAGGATGGAAGGAGGGGTGGCTTGACAGAGTCAGGGAAATTCCAGATGACACGGGTTGCCAGATTTCCTGCTGGCCCTTCATTGCCAAACTCCGCCTCCTGCTCTTCTTGCACAGCTGTGTGCTTCATTAAATAGTGATGTCTACAAATCACAGCAGTGTTAAAATGCAGAGCAGGGGAATTCCTGTACACTGGCTGCTGCCAAGTTCCTAGAGTTTTAACAGCACACTCATCAAACTGCCTCTCTCCCCTCCAAAAACTATAAATAAATTCAATATCAAGAGTGTTTTCATCAATTATAATGGCTCTCTGTTCTCTTGGAGAGTTTGAAATATTAATAGTATATAGACACGTTGGTAACCATGGCCATGTTTCAGGCCACATGTTATGGTCAAATGTTATCAGAGATAAGACTTCTAACCTTGATAATGCCACTGGTCTTCCAATTGAGTCAGGGACCATTATTTAATCACAGCACAGATTTTTTCCATCCACAATATCCTTTTCAGAAATCTGCTTTATGGAATTTGGGGCCAAGAACTCAATTGCTACTGCTCAGGGAAGGTATAAAAGGAAAGTGCATTTAACTCAACAATAAATGTCGAGGGTTTCTGCGTGCAAGGGCCTGAGCTGGATGAGGTACAGAATGACAACATTAATAAGACAAGGCTAATACACTGATGCAGCCAGTTGTGTGAGGTAACTGCTGATGAGTGCTACACTGTAGTTGCTAAAAAGAGGTACAACAGTGACATGGGGGAAAAATAAAAATTCCACCTGAAGGGATGGGAGAAATTTCAAGGAGGAAGTAACATGGTTTTAGGCTTTGAGGATAGGCGATTTTAATAAATAAAGCTGGAGGCCCTCCAGGTCGAGGAAAAGAGTACAAACAAATGCACAGAGAATAGAAGTTCAGTGAAGTGACCGAATGGTGTGTTGCCTCATGTTGAGATGCTACCATTGTAATCAGCAGCCCATAGTGCTATTTGTCTGGCAATTACAAAAACAACCTGTTTACCTTCAAGTGGGCATAATGTCTCCAGTTAGGCTCACCCACCGTTTATCATCTTACACCAGCTAGTTGCATATGTTGATTCATATATGCCTCGTGTGGGCTTCAGGAAAGAGTATGAGGGAGAGACAGGTGGATTGATGGAGCTTCTATAATAGGAAGCTATTAGGTTGGGGGTTGGTGGATGGACAGAGAAAGAGAAAAAGTACACAGGGTCAAAGTGGAAAGAGTCTGGAGACTGCTGGAAGAAAAGCTGTAGCTGACTGGTAAGCAGGATTTATATCTACCTTCCTCTGAAGAGTTTCAGTACCCAATCTGGAGAAGGAAAACCCAGTACAGTTCAAATTGATGTGCATTGATTGAGCACATACCTTGCACAAATGCTACAATAGGCATGGTGGTGGACGTTGAGATACAATAACAATTTCCCCTGTCCCCAGTGACAAGGAAGGATGACAAACATGTAAACAATTAACTACTGCTGAAGCTTGAATTTAGTAAGAGCTAACAGTTTATCACAGAGGCATGGAAGAAGACAGATTTATTTTGATTGGGAAGGAATAAGAAACATTTTTCAAAAAATTGTATCTGAGGTGAGACATGAAAATTAGCTAGGTTATTGATAAGCATCTTAGTCTAATTGGGCTGCTGTAACAAAATACCATAAACTGGCTGGCTTATAAACAACAGAAATTTATCTCTCATAGTTCTGGAGGCTGGGAAATCTTAGATAAAGTTGCCAGAAGGTGCTGTGTCTGAAGAAAGCCCACCTTTTCATAGAGGGCACCTTCTTGCTCTGTCCTCACATGGTGGAAGGGCAAGGCAGCTCTCTGGGGCTCTTTTATAAGGGCACTAATCCCATTCATTAGGGGTTTGCCCTCATGGTCTGATCACGTCCACATATCTCCACCTCTTAACTACCATCACCTTGGGAGTTAGGTTTCAACACCTGGATTTTGGGGGCACACAACCATTCAGACCATAGCAATAAGTAAACAGAAGTGGAAAGGTATTTCAGATTGAAGGAAAGAGTAAGCAAAGACAAATAAAATACAAGGGCTGTTTAAGAAACGAAGACTAGAATATAAATTATGTTTTATTATGAGGTGAACCTAAGGTCAGATTATCAGGAATCTTCAAAACCATGCCGTTAATTTTCAACTTCAGTCTCGATAGGGAGCCATTGAGGATAACTCTTAGATGTGAAAGGACTAGGAAGTTTTGTGTATAAACTCAGGGGTTCTGAGAGGCTCCATTATTGCCACATATTAAAGTATCACAAAAGAGCTAGGTTTGTCTGGGAATTCCAGACCACTATAGTATAGGGAGATAGGCCAGGATTGGAATTCCTGATTATTTGGCTTAAGGGTCAGATATGGATCGAGATGTACAAAGCTAGCTCTCAAAGTGGGTTTTATGGACATTTCATCTCCATCCCCACTCCCATTCTTGGGTTATTATAGCGCTCTATTTATTCTCTGTATTTCTGACACTTAACACACTGCCTGGCAAGTAATAGGTACTCAGTAAATGTTTGCTGAATGAAAAAACTACTAATTTGTTTCAATAGCAGGGAAGAGCCTAGTTATCAGCACTTGAGTAAGCAATCTCTACGTGAGCCTCTAGTTTGGAGGTGAGAGAAAACTGGCCTTTGATACGGTCCTTTGGTCCTTGACTTCTTGGATAAATAGCTCATTGCCTTGAGATGTGTTTTTTGTCATTTGAAACTATTCCATCTTATCCTAAACCTTTAGGGAGCAGTCTTAAGTGTACTTCAACTCCTATGGAATGATAGATACAGTTTTAACTTTAGAAAGTCAAGCTTCACATATCCTTGATTTATTTGCTATTTATTTTTGAAAACATCAGATACTAAAGCCTGGCATAAAATAACAAAATCTATTTCAAAAAAGTATTCTCTTATAAATAGCACAGTTGAACAATTAAATTACAAGTTCCTATCTAGAACTAATTGCCTGAGGCAATTGTTAAACTCCTAACACTACATTAGTTGTATATTTCCTAAAAGATTTATATACCCCTTTTCATAATTACAATTGATATGTTCATAATGTTTACAGTTGCAGATTATTTTAATAAAACAAGCCAATCATGAAATAAGTACCAAATCAATTTCTAAGTCTCTTAAGAAACTTTACAAATCACTAATTAGGAAATTTGATTAAGTGAAAAGTTTTTTGTCCGCTATGGAGAGAATGGTTGCTACCTGGTCTTCATTGGCTACAAAGTATGTTTTTGTACTCAACGCATCTTAAATCTGAAAGCAATTTAGACAAAGTTGGGTTTCCCACTCTCCAGTTTATGTGTAGTATTCACAGATACTCAGTTCTATGTCATTACTGTAGGTAAATTAAAGACACTGTGTAAATGGTATTGTGTATTTGTGTGTGTGTGTATGTGTGTGTGTGTGTGATGTAAGACAATGCAGGGCTCTCAAAAAGTGGAATGTGGAAAAGGCACAATTGAATGGTGTTCTCTCTTATCGCTGGTGCGTACTTATCCTGAAAGTTTATAGACGCATCCAAAGAGATTAGGTTTTAGCAATCATCCCAGAAGTCATCTCTTTAAATAGTTTAGGCTCATTACCCAAGCACAAAATGTAACAGAGAATAATGCAGAATTATCAACATCAAAAGATAAGAAAAAAAGTCTTGTTTTGGCAGAGGTTTGCTAAGATGTTTTTTTGCAGTCAATTGCATGGAACTTCTGAAAAATTTCCTTTCTGTACATGTTTGAGTGACATGGTTTTGTTGTAGAGAGACCTCTTTTTCAAGATTTTATCTCTCACTGGTGTATACCACAGCTTTTGATAGATTTCCCTTTGTTAGAGATCATGCTTATACATTTTCAAATCTCTCAAAAATAAGAAGCCTCTGGTTTCTTAGGCTGGACTATGAAAGACAGGGATAAATAAATGACAGAGTTAATTCAGCATCCTTCTCAGATTTAGATCATTTTACACACACATAAGCACTCATTCATACAAAAGGTATCTTTAAAAAATTGCTGTCTAAAAACCAAAATCAGAACAAAACAAAACAAAAATCCAAGAACTCAACAATTCTTCCACCCAGCCAGAGAGGCACTGGGAGAGAGACAATGCTGTGTATTCACCACACTATTTTATTTTTGTCTTGGATACGGTTAACTATAGTTTTCCAGCTTCCCTTAGTTAGGCGTGGCCGTGTGACTTGGTTCTAACCAGTGCAAGATGAACAGGAGTGTTTCATGCTACTTCTAGACGTGGCCTTAAAATTACCCTAAGATCCTTTGCTGGCTCTGGCTCTCTCCTTTCCTTTTTTCCCTCCACCTTTCCCTCCTTTTTCCTCTCCTTCCCTCCTCTCATCACCATAGGCTGGCTAGAGAAGACCCAGAAGTCTTGAGGCCCAGAGGACAGCTCAGCTACCAGAAGGAAGGATTGTAGATCCCTGAGTCACCTTTGGTAGGAAAGCTGGACAGGAGAGCTGCCTTAAGGGAAATATTCACGTAAGATTTCCTGTGAGTGAGAAAGAAAGTTTGATTGTGATATTTGTTTTGAGATTATGGCTTTTTTTTCTTCTTCTTACTGTAGTTACCTTCTAGTCTAAAATAAGGACCACTGAGGATATGTTCTGATAAGCCAGAAAAGAAAGTTGTAAGAAATGAGAGATTTCATCTCTCTGTGAATGTGCTACCTTTGTCATTCTAGGGACTATGCCTGGATAAACAATAAGACCTACTAGGTATATGTATGTCAGCAAAAGATGATTGTAACTGCCTACTGACATTGGTAGTAAATGACTCTATAGCTTTAATAAGATCATAGGTACTGAGTCTGAAACCATCCCTGTGGTGGTTTGGGGTACAGCCATCACAGTATATAAATTTGATGCTAAAAATTAGAGCAGCTAGCCATGTGAAGCATTTGGATGCCATGCATAAACCACAATGAATCTTACTGTGGAATAGTAAAGATTTATCACTGTATAAATTTCTGTGCACTGATTTGGTTTGTTTGTTTTTCTTTTGTTAAAAAAAATCAAGAGACCATAAAATTGTCTGCGAAATAATTCCATGTCTGCATGAACACTGAGGCTCCAGGAACTGAACCATGCTTCTAATTTGTGATTCCTGTGACTCATTATTCTCAGAGGGATGCAGATTTAACTTTAGACCACAGCTTAGCATAGTGATAACCATTCCCTACCATTTACTGAGTAGCTTCCAGGTACTACACTGAACACTTTATATACGTCTCATTTACATGTACAGCAACATAACACATTAGTATTTTTATCCCTGTTCCCCAAGTGAGAAAACTGAGGTTTAGAAAGTTTAAGCAACTTGTTCCAAGTCTGTAGTGTGGCAAAACCAGGATTCTAAAATTCATGTTCCTAATCCGTGCTCAATGCTCCTGTTCTTGAACTTTATCGATAATTGTATTTGATGCCTCCCTTTTATATATAACATCCCCTTTTGTAAAATATATTTTTACTCACTTTTTTTGTGAATGAGATCAAACCCCCAGGGTAGCACATGTCTTCAAGAACATTTTGTTTTAATGAGTTTACATTATTTAAAGTTTTCTTAGATTTACTGGACTTTGGGTACATTATGGAAACAGTATAGTAATTCATGTGCCTTATGTTATCCTTCACTTATTTTGAATTTAAGTTTCAAAAGACCCTAGGAATGTTACTTCCATGATCATTTTCCTTTTAAAGAGACAAATCTTTTTTCTCACTCAGTTCCAACATTGGAATGGTGTGATTATAAAAGGACCTTTTCAGCTTTCATGTTACTAAACCTAGTGGAGGTGCAAGAAATCCATAGCTCTTACTCTGAAGGGATTGCATAATTTTATAATAGTCTGAGTTTTATGGCCCAACCTTTTTAGAGGAACCAAAACAAAATAGCAGTTCTCTCAATTACATTCTTTACCCATTGTGGCACTAATCTATTTTTCTGCTTTTTTTCTTCAGTCCATCTACCTATCATAGCACTTGTCACCTCAAAGGAAGAGTTAACAAATCTCCTCGTATCTTCAGACCTAATTCACACTATTTATTGCAACAACTCCCTGACACATCATGTACACATGCACAAACTAAACAAATGTGGACACACACACACACACACAGAGGCATCTGGATGGAATGAGAAGTGAGAACAGCTATACTGAATTTGAATTTTTTTAAACTCAATATCCTAATACTGTGACCTCAAAAACCTGCAGGTCACAAAGAAAATCTGAAAATAGGGTTATAGACATCCTGATTAAATGAGGTTGGTCTCATTAATCAAAAGAAATCATGCTTACTCAGTCGCTAAGCTGTTTAATGCTTCTGTAGAATCTGGCAGTTAAGCTTGAGGATCTCTTTTCTCCACTGGATAAGCCCTTTCCTTTAGAGCAGTTTTCTTTTTCTTTTTTGCCCCCTTTTTAGCCTGAAATCGGATCCAACCTCCAAAAGTCAATCTTTACCCTGAGCTTGGAAAGGGAAGACATAGAATTAGTAGTAACAGGGAACATATTTATGCAAAGGATAGAATTAAAGAATGTGTTGATGTGGGGAAATGAGAAAGCTTGCTATGTAATCTGCCGTTTTCATCAGACTCCAAGAAGCTAAAACTGAAAATTATTAAAAACAGGTAACAACATACTAAAGGGATGCTCTGATGAACAGAGGACGTATATGGGAAAAACAGAAAGTAGTGCTGATCTTGAGGGGAAGGTCGTCCTCTTCCACCGAGCCCAGCTTCGGGAGGGACACACACGGAGCAGCGAGGGAGGAAGGGGACACCGCCTAGCCAGCCAGATCAGCCAATCAACCCTGGCGATCAGTGGGGGACAGATGTCGCAGCCAGATCGCCCTCACATCCAATAGTGCTAATCTTTACGAGAATAAAATACAAGAATCTGTCACAAACATCTACAAGGGACAGACTTTGACTACCAAGTATGTGGAGAGAATTTCCAGGGATAACTTTGCAGTGCCATGAAAGTCGTGATGAAATAAGAGCACACGAGCTCCTAGGATAGGAGTGATCTTGTGTTTATTTTGGAATGAATTATTTAAAGAGGAAAATAAACCTAAAGATACTGAATAAATAACATTAGACAGTCTAAGGGTGAAGACTCTTGTCATATCATTTAGAAAACTAATGGTTACCAGAGAAAATAGTCATATTGTTAAACATATAAACATATAACATTTTAAAAGTTAGCCAACTAACATAGTAATTTTGTTTTCTATGGGGGCAAAGAAACTATAAATGTAAGATGAGATTGTGGTGGTAAGAAGAGGGAGGTGGGTAGGAATGACTTTTGAAATTTACTTTGAATCATTTATGTAAAAACGAAACCAAAAAGTCACTATAGCAGATACTTTTGAAGAGGGTCATATTTAACAAAACTAAGAATATAAAAATATAAGAATAAGACTATAATGTATATATAGATGAACAGATGTCTCTAGCTCTATGTGAGAAGCTCTGATATCTCTCAGCCACAGACTTATGTCTGAGTGAAAAAGGGCAGATTTCTCAATTGCCAAAACTGAAGAGAATGGTAAGACGGAAATAGCGGCAAGGACACAGCTTAGAGATGCTAGAGGGAGAAACCAGTCCATTGAAAATGGTGTTCCCAGTCGGTTTTGTGGAAATAAGAGGATTTATGTTTGCGGAAGCCAGGTTGCTCCTTGTAATCAAAACTTCCTTTTGTACATTCTTATACATCATCTATTTTAAAACTAATCTGTAGCCTTTTTTGGAAAAGCTCAAACTTGTTCTCAACTAGAAGCTTTCTAGTCTGTTCTTGGAGCTTCCATGATGTTCAGTTTGTTCTCTCTTGGTTGTGTGCCCACACTTCACACTTTCATATGTGCTCTTTTTGCATCGAATTTATCAGATATCTTTTTATATGCCAAAATTATTTTTACAAACATTCTACCTGACAAATCAACACACGTAGTCTCTCCTTTATAATTTGAAATATTCATGATAATTCAATTAAAGCTTTCTCTTTTAGTCAGAGTCAGCAAACTTTTTCTGTAAAAAGTCAGTGAATATTTTTGGCTTTTCAGGCTATATAGTCTCTGTCACAACTTTGCACATAATTCTGCTGTTATAGGGTGAAAGCAGTGATAGACTATACCTAAACAAATAAGCATGGCTTCAAAGCTTTGCAAAAACAGGTGAAAGTAGTTTTTGCGGGTAGCAGTCTGTAGAAAACCTCTTCCAAAGAGTCTTACATCTTCTTGAGCCAAATTTCCTTTGAAAGCCCTTCTCTATGGAATTATGCTCCTCTTTTTATCTAGGAACTTTTAAAAAAATTTCTTTTCATGAAATGTAGATAAAATATCTTTAATATTATCATGTTTTGTACACTTTTGAATCTGTATTTTTTTTTGATCCTGGATTTCCTTTTTGTGGCATTGCATTTAAGAAGCACAGAACAATCAGAACTTAAAAGGACTTTTACTCATTTAATCCCATTTTAAAAACATTTCTCATTTGTTCTGTATCTCTAGAAGGATATTAAAGATGACCAAGTTCATAATCTTTAGTAACTCTTTCTTCTTTGCTTTCCTCTCCTGTTTTCATAAGTTGTAATCTAGTCATCTCTCCTCTGCCAAACACTGCCCCAAATTCTAGCCCCTAGAAAATTCAGCCCACAAGGTTTTCATTTTTCCGTGCCACCCCTGTCTCAGAGCCCTTTATTTTGTAGATAGATTAATATACCCTCACTGACTGTTTTGGTTCTTCCTTTACCCATTTTTACATACACAAGTCAAAGAACCAGGCCAAGGAGGGAGAATGTGGGTCACAGAGGGAAGGTCAAAGACTGTGAACACTCCTGATTTTAGCTTTCATCTTGTCAAATATTATTTTTATTGTCATTATTGTCTTATGTATGTTTCATTTACTTGTGAAAAATACTTATACACAGTAGATACAATGTTATCATTAGACATGGCCTTATAGGTCATCGTGTCTCCAACACCTTTAGATAGTGTATCTCTTAAGTTTAAAGAAGACCAGAGGCTGGCAAAAAAGGGACTGGGGAGAGACCCTGCCACACATCCATTATCCAGCATCTCTTAACAGACTGGACCATCTCATACGAAGACAAAGCAAACAAAAAGAAAGCTCCTAGCAGCCACACTGCAATCTCAATGTAATCACCTCCTGGGCATCATTGGACAGCTGGAGGGGTAAGAGCAGAGGACCTGTCCATAACCCAGTTAAATCTGTCTGAGCTATGTTCAAAGGCATCTGCCTGGAGGGGGTAAGAGGCCCAGAAATGAAGGAGGTGATTTCCATCAGATGAGGTTGCTATCAGAGGACACTAAAAGGGAAGAAAGATCTTTGCATAGATTCAAAGACTCAAACAGAAGTTTGGGCAGACAGAGTTCTTGGTGCAGTAAGGAAGTTTGAAGAAGTCTTTGCAGCTCTGGTATTGGCTTACAATGGGCTGTCTTCACTGGCACAGTGAATAGCTTTGCCCAGATGAATTGCCTGTGGTCAGTTGAATATAGAAAGAACCAGGGCTACTTGTCTAATAGTTTAGGAACAATAGGTTGTGGGCCTTAAAATAATAGAATAAAAAAGGAAAGACGCTTAGCAATTTTCTAGTAATCCAATAACCTCCTATTACACATAGGGGAAAATGAAGCCTAGAGAGAAACAGGGATTCTCCCATAGTTACCTAGACAGTTAGTGCAGACAGAGAAAAAGAATATGGATCTACTGCCAAGTGTTTTTTTTCTCTGCATTGTGCTTCGTGAATAGAAATATTAACTAGGTGCAGGACATAATGAGAAACCTTGAGTTATTCTGCTAAGCTGGGTGATAGAGGGTGTAGCGATCCATTTGTTTTGTGGTTCACAACTAGAACTTTGTTTCATAAAGAGGCTTCTTCAAACCACCTGGAAGGCATTTGCTTGTTTGCTTCACATGCCTAGACTTACCTCCCTGAGAGTGAGTAAGAGGCAGATGCCCAGGTGATTTTGATTTGCTTATTCTCTCCACTTAAGAATCACCAGGGCTAGACAACAAAGGTTCTTAACCATGTCACATATTAAAATCTTTTGTGCAACTTATAAACTTTTAAGTAGTATGTATGCCCAGATTCTAGTCTGCAAAATTCTGACTTAATTGGACTGGGGTAGTACCCAGGCATCTGTATTTTAAGCATCCCAGGTATTCACATGTGTAGCCAGGTTTGAGAAATACAGGGCTAAAGGAAGCCTGAGAGTTAAGCCTGGAATGGGACAATAGCAACAAAGTAGAGAGGTAAGAAGGACAGATTAGAGAGATGCTACTGAGGATGAATTAGGTCAAAGAGTGTTGGTCCTCAAGAGGAGAATAGGAAAAAAGCGACAAGAAGCTGGAAGGCCTCCTTGGGGGAGTAATGAGGTTTAAATAGGCTCAGGTGGAAGCACTCTGGAAACCAGGTGAAACAAAGGCAGCAGGGCTTAGAAGGAAATCTGTGAAGACAGGTCTACCCTCTCTAGGCTGAAGGACGTGTGATTTCCTGAGCAAGAGGAAATGGCAAAGGACAAATGACTCTGCAGGAAGTGTTTTGAATTGGCAGGTAAGAAAAACTCATGATGGGACAGCCCTAGAAGAGGGAGACACCAAGGTCAAAAGTCTCCTATAAAATGCATGATGATATCTTTCGGCCCTAGAGCTCATCAGTCAACCCCTCACTTCGTAGAGGAGGAACTTGAATCCCAGAGAGGGGCAGAGACATGCCCAAGAGCCCAGCCAGTGAAGGCACCAGGCCCGAAAAGCAGGGCTCTCACCTCTTTCCCTCCGTAGGGCAGTCAGCTCAGTGTGACAGTTAAGAATGCAGGCGCTAAAGCCAGCCTGCTAGGTTTGAATCTTGGCTCTCCTAGTTTACTAGGTGTGTAACTTTGGGGATGTTACTTAAGCTCTCTGTGCCTGTGTGTCTTCGTCTATAAAATGAGGATTATAATAGTAAAACTTTTATCATGTGTTGCCGGGAGTATTAAATGAGTTGATATTCATAAAGCATTTAGAACAATGCCTTGCATGCAGTGTATTATATGATATTAACTACAATTGTTACATCATACAATGTTATTCAAGTATTAAAATGACATCCTACTAAATAAGACTGTGATAACTTGCCTATTTGAGAATGGAAATGTAAAGAAAATGCAAATTTATTGAGGCACTCTGTCTTTAATAAAAACTCCAAACAAATTGGAATTTAGATGAAACCTGAAGCCATGCATTTTCAAGTGTAGTTTCTTTAAAGTGCAGATTTTAGGGCTTCTTGTGAGATCATTTGGAACAAAATGTCTTGGAGGTAGGGACAGGGAATTGGCATTTTCCAAACACACTCCAAGTGATTCTGTTGGATTTTGAAGTGTGACACCCACGGGCCCTTACTAGGGAAATGGAGTAACCTTCTAAGATAAAGATCCAAGGCTTTTACTCCCCCTCTGATGTAGGCACTGCTGTATTCTCTTTGTCAATGTTACAGATATGGAAATTGAGATTTAGAGAGGTTGAGTAGCTTACTCAAAGTCATTAATTTTGTAAATGGCACACTAGGGACGCTGAAGCCTTGTCCTTAACAACACTGTCCTCATTCTCCCTGTTACCATGTAACCTGGAGCATTTTCTTATCTATCAAATGGGATAATATTGGTATCTAACTCATTGGATGTTGTGATAATTAAACAGTGCCTGGCAAGCCCATTGCAGAGTCCCTTGCTCATGGAAGCAATCGAATGCTAGCTGTTGATTCTCTCATAGATACTGGCATCGTTGCTTGTACTCTTCAAATGTTTCCCTCAGTAAGCAGATACTTGACAATACTCTCTGTTCCGAGGGCTGTGCTAGACTGTGAATCCAAAAAGGCCAGAAACGAAAATGTCGCTCTTATCTCCGTGAATCCACCATTTCAATAGAAACGATAAATAAAAAACTGTACCATAAGACAAAATGTAATCCCAATCAGAAAGGAACAAAAACCGCCACAAAAACAAGACTTATCTACCAGGAGCCTTTATGAAGTAAGTTGTTCTAGGTAGCTGAGTTTTCTAGGTTATTGAACATACACTCTTTAAACAGCATTTTATTTTTCTTTTTATTGGAATGCAGATATTTCTGAAAATAATACATACTTTACTGTCTTTTTAAACCAAGAATAGCGTGCGCCCTCAGGATCACCACTGGGGACCTTATTTACTGGGTTATCTCACTAAAGAAAGTGCCTGTGTTTTTGTTCTTGCACTTGGTCTTTAAAAATATTTTTGTCTCACTGTTATATCTATTTCACTCCTCACAGAGGTTATTATGATATATCAGAAAGAATAAAGACTTAGGAGTCATCCAACCTATATTTCTGTACTAACCCTTCTAGTCTGTGTGAATTAAGGCCACTCATTCATTCATTCAACAAATGTTTGTGAATGCTTCATTATTATATCAAGAATTGTGTTATGTGTAGGGACGCAGCCTACACATAACACATAACAAAGATATATTTTAAGTTTCTATCTTCGAGAGTCTATAGTGTTTCTTTTTTTAATGGGGTTCAGTGTGATGTGTTTTTTTTTTTATTTCATTATATCACAGGGGTAAAAATGTTTAGGTTACACATATTGCCTTTGCTCCACCTGAGTCAGAGCTTCATGTGTATATAGTGTTTCTTAATTGTTCATAACTATAATTTTGTTACATCTCTAAAGTGGAGCTATTGCAATAACTAACGTTGACATATTAGGAATTTTTTTTGCAGTGGTGGGAGAGAGATATAATTAAATGCACAGAGATTTCAAATCCACTTGATTTCCCACATTCTTTCCACACTCACATTCTTTGCTCACAAGCATGTGGATGCCTTTTTGCCAAGCACTGTTCCAGGCCCTGCAGATGCGTTAGTGAACAAAACAATCTGCGCCCATTGAGCTTACATTGTGTGGGGGAATTGACAAGTAAATATATAATACAATTTCAGATAAGTGGTCTAAAAATAAATATGGGGCAAGTGTATAGAGGATGAACCAGAGATGGGAGGGTCTTTTTCTCTTCAGTTCTTCTCACAATTATTTGCCCAAATGTGTTGCTTAATAAGTCCTTATGATCTATTAATTAAATATCAGACTTTCCTGCTAGGTACTATTTTTTAGTAAGTGTTGTACCTCATTCTGAGAAAAAATTCTAAAGTTTTTGTTTCTTATTATATAAACATTTCCTCCCTTTAATCAATTCTGTATGTTTAATTTATTTAGAATAAAATTTATTAGGACAAATTATTGAAACAAGAATAATATAAATAACTGTATTGAATGTTAAGGAATTAGATAAAAATGACAATGTGAACTTTATACACAAGACAGACTCTGTAAAATCCATTTGTAAAAAAGAGTAAAGCATGATCAAAAGGAAATGGAAAAAAATAACAGAGAAAACAAAGGGACTTATGGGAACCAGGTACACAATATATAAAAATTTAGTAAAAGAAAATTGTTCATGAATGGCAAGATAATTAATTTTTCATGTGTAATACTTCTATTTTTATGCCATCAAAACTTAACAATGGCATCTCCTGTTACGATAAAACAGAGTACCTTTAGAAAATTCTGATTTAAGTCATTTTAGCACCGAGACTTGAAAGAAATGGAGGTAAGACAAATGAAAACGTTAAGTTTCCCTCCTTTGAAGAAAAGCACATGAGATAATTTGGAAAGAGGGGCCAGGCGAGGGCATTCTACTCTAGCGAGTTTGTGAGTTCTCAGTGTCCTGCTGTAGTTTTTTATTCTGGATTCTTCAGCGTAAGACATATATAGCCAATTAAAATGTAAATTATTTTGCTATCATGAGTAGAGAACATTTAGAATAAAACACATGCAGGTTAGGAAAATTTAAATGTAAGAAAAACCATGAACATGTATCTCTTGTTCTTCAGTATGAAATTCACTCAGTATTTCTCTCTTGATGGGCTGATTATCTTATCACCTGGCAGCAGCAGTCCGAAGAATGAGGCTCAGGACTGGAGTCTGCCATTTACTGATGGAATGTGCGATCTTGACAAGTCTTTTAATCAGTTTGTCAGCTATAGAATGTTTACAGTAATATTCATTCTCTGATGTTGAACCATATGAACTTGTTAGCATTCTCACCATTTTGAACTACAAAACAGTAATTTCATATGGTTCAATATGATGCATAGTTCAGAATATGACTACCAAATGGAAAATATGTGAATGTGATTTTATCCTAAAGTATTATAGATGCAAGTCATAACTTACGTAGCAATAGAATATCAAATACTATCTGTGTAAAATATGCTTTATGAATTGGGTCACCATGCCATATTTAAAATGACAAAATATTAAATATTAATGAGGATGATAAGTATATATATATAATTATAATAAAAAAATAAAGTGTTCAGTGAGGATCTTTCCTCACTGGTCCAGGCTCACTTCTTATTTCCAAGTCCACCTCTGATTACATGTTATTGTTGTGTTCTGTGATTCCCCCAACTTTTTTTTTGTATCCTGCAATATGATTGTCCAAGAGAAAGTTTCTCAAACTTCATACAGTATTAATTCAAATTATAATTTGTCTTAAACCCTTAGAGAGTCTTTCATATCGTTCTGGGGTGGCAAACTTTTTCTGCAAAAGGCCAGAAAATAAATATTTTAGACTTTGTAAGCCACATGGTTGCTATTGTAACTCCTCGACTCTCCCATTTCTGCCTCAAAAGCAGCCATATACAGTATCTAAATAAATGTGGCAGTGTCCCCAAAAAACTTTACCTACAAAAATAGGTGGTAGGCCAGATTTTGCCTGTGGGTTATAGTTTGCCAATAGCTTATCTAGGTGAAAGATTACACTGCTGATTCTTAACTAGGCTTTCAGCTATGGGACTTGGGTTGGGAGTGTTGGGGGTGGTTTATAAAATCTTTGAGAATCAAACAGTCATTTATGTGTTTGTCAGTATGTATATTTCTTTTTAATTCTTTTTTTGTTTATTGTGTAAGATTGTTCAAAGCTATAATCAGATTGCCAAAATAAGTTCTATAATTGAGAAAAGGTTGAACGCCACTGCGATTAGATTATTTTCTAAATGAAATCAGACCAGTTTCTGGAGGTTTTAGGGTAGCAGATATTTCCTGAATTACTAATTAACTCATTCAGAATTCTGAGTTATCTGACAAAGGATAAGCAGCCTTATGTGGTAGTGACATCTATCTAAGCTGAGGTTGCAAAATCACTCTCAGTGATAATTTAAGATATTGGACTAAGTGACTGTTACAGTACTTCCAACCCTTAGATCTTACAATTTTCTCCAAGAAGTTCTTCTTTTTATTTTTCTCCATTTTCTTAAGATTCTTTTTTGTCTAAAGTCAACCTAACATGTTCTTCAATAATAAGAAAGCTCCTCTGCAGATATCTATTTCCTCATAGTCCTAAAACTCTATGCTCAGCCAGGCATGGTGGCTCACACCTGTAATTCTAGCACTCTGGGAGGCCAAGGTGGGAGGATTGCTTGAGCTCAGGAGTTTGAGACCAGCTTGAGCAAGAGGAAGACCGCGTCTCTACTAAAAATATAAAAAAATAACTGGGCGTGGTAGTGCACTTCTGTAGTCCCAGTTCTCTGGGAAGCAGAGGCAATAGGATCACTTAAGCCCAGGAGCTTGAGGTTGCTGTGAGCTAGGCTGATGCCACAGCACTTAGCCTGAACAACACAGTGAGACTCTGGCACAAGGAAGGAAAAAAAACAAAAAAAAAACCTCTGTGCTCATAAATCTGAGTCACAAATGTCTCTGTGCTCATAAATCTGAGTCACAAATGTTACATGAATTTTCCATCAGGTCTTCACAGTTATGCAAAACCCTAGCATATCCCAAACCTGATATCATGGTGATGACGTTTATTCAAATGTCTCCCAAATTCAAACTTGGGGCTGGTTTATCAGTAAGTGCCCTATAGGTAAGCATACATGTGATGACATTTGCATGCTATAATGTTAAAATGGCATCATAAATAAGATGAACTCAGGTATCTCTTATTATTATCTTCTACCTGATACCAGATTCTAGATTGAAATGGGTTTGAATAATAACTGATGAATTTATTATGTGATAGTGAAGTTTGATAACATGTTCTATGTTCATGGATTTAGATAGAGCTCAGTTTGTAGCAGGGCTAAACACGTACTTTATTTCTGCAGAGCACTGCATAATGATCTAAGATGCCTGGGTTCTAGCACTAGAGACTTGTGGAATTCCTGTGAGATATGAGTAAAATCCCTGTGAGTTCTCATTTATAAAAAGAAAGAAGTAGAGGTGATAAGAAATAATGCCCTTTCCAGCTTCATTCTATATCCCTGTCCTGTAAAGCTGCAGTTCCCAACCCAGCAGTTCGTGGCTAGTACTGGTTCTGGGCCTGTTAGGAACCAGGCCGGGCATCACTGCCTGACCTCTGCCTCCCCTCCCACTCCCACCTTCATGGAAAGATTGTCTTCCATTAAATCAGTTGCTGGTGCCAAAAAGGTTGGGGACCACTGTTAGACCAGGAAAATAATAATATGAGTTTTCACTTCCAGTTTCTTACCTGTTAACTGGGGCAACAGTCCTGTATAGACATAATAGAAACACCATTTCAACATGGGTAAATTACAAAAGAATTAACTAAGGACAAGTTTACTTAAAGCCTGCCAAATTGAGGAAGTAAACACAAACAAAAAACACACAAAATTATTGTATCCTTTCTAGGCAAGCTAAGTTTTGAACTGTGTATTAGCAAATGCAAAGAATATGACTTAGGGGAAGATGGTGGATTATAAAACATCACAAATTGAAAAGGCTCAAGGATGAAAGCCAACCACCTGTAGGATACAGCTGGCCGAACCATTTAGAAGGAGGATTTGCCCAAAGGAATGAGGGGCAAAGATGTGATTTGGTTTTGTCCAGCTCACAAAGTTAGTGATTGTAAATTCTCAGTCAGTGAAGGGGGAACCTAATGAAAATGCTGTTTGGGGAAAGCTGATCATCACATAGGTGTATAGGTTAGGAGAGAATGTTACACACACAGGCAGGAATAAGGTTTAGTGGGATGGGGAGTGTGAAAGAAGGGGGCTATAGTCAGAGAAATCATTACCTCTAAGGCAGAGATTGGTTAGGATAGAGAGCAGGGCACAAAATATGACTTGGGGGATTTGGTGTTTGAGAGAGGAAAAAGACATTTCCTTAGAATTAATGACTGCTGCGCTGATGCTAGATGTATAGCACTTCAATGGGAGAAATTTGGGGTTGGTGCACAGTGAAGGAACGTGGCAGAGCAAGATGTGGGCATCAAGTCTTAAGACAGGTCATAGTCAGAAGCAAAAGGGTTTCTGAAGATGAGAAGGAAGTCAACTATGGGGTGTGGTACAATGGAGGAAAAATGGATGATTAAATATACAAAAGAGATTTTCTTGAGAATTTATTATTTCAGTAATATATGAAAAGGAATTCCTTGGTTATGATACTTTGTTGTTTAAATTGTGGCAAATTGAAATAGGCATAAGGCATGCTCTAGATGTATTTTATCCTTTTAACTTTTGTTTTCTGCGAGTGAAGCTGACATATGGATTTGAGTTGGGATGAGTAGAGAGAGAGAAGGAACAAACTGGTCATTTTTAACATGAAGTTGGAAAGATTTCCATCTAAGGAAGAAAATATGTTAACAGACCTGATTTCGAGTATGTGAGTTACTTCTGGGAGGTGGATTTATCTTAAGCATATGAATAAATTTAGTCCTCCAGGGCCCTTGGGCACTGTTCAGTGCAATAAAAAGGCAAGATACCCAAAGGCATCAAGGCATTGCTTGGCAGCCTTAAAACTATGTATGATGATTATTAATAATAATGGCTATAATGACAGCAGAGCAAACCCAAAGTATGGGAAGTTTTTCTGAACTAAAAATGTGAAAGGAATTGTGTAACATGAAATGCTTCTGAAGCTAACCAGAAGACTCATCTTGCAGAAGATTTAGAGAGGTTGATAATTAAGGCTTAGCATTAATTTGATGGAAGGATAAATTGGATGGATGGATAGAAGAGGGAGAAGTCATGTTCAGAGTATTATACCACTTTTATCTAAAGGTTGAGGACCCCCAGAGTGTTTGAGTGCTCAAGTTCCCTTAAGCAATAGTAACCTCATCAGTCTTTTCTTACATTTAAGAGTCAACTCCTTCTGGCAACGTTGAGAATCTGCAGAAAGGCCAGGCATTTTCTAAATATCATTTACTTACTTTTACAAGTTTTCCTATGCCATTTTCTGCTCATCTTGTGGAGAAAGGATGACTGTTGTGACTAGTCATAATTAATAGCACATTTTGTTCTTGCACAGAAAAAAATCCTCCTAACTAAGAAAACTTCATATTGCCCAAGTTTTATGATTGAAAATTAGAAGTCATATATATAATTTAGTAAAGCATGAGCTTTGGAGTTGTACAATCTTAAATTTAAATCCTAGATTTATTATTTACTAGCTGAGTGACCTTGAACAACTTCCTTACCTTCTCTGAGCCTAAAGATCAACATATACAAACTGGGAAAGCCTGTGAAATCTCTCCAGAATCAATGGCAGTCCTTTCTTGCCAATACCAGGCAAGTAGAACACAAACTAAAATGACTGACTTACATCGACTTTTCTGCCTTAAGAAGGTTATAATCCAGAGGGAATTTAGGAGTTAAAGCACAAAAGATTATGAGAAAATGTAAAAATTAGACAAATATTGAAAGTGCTCTATTTCTAGCACTAAGGTATAAAAAAGTTTCAAAAACTAACATCTTATTCATCATTAAATCCCCATATTTCACATAATAGATATTCTCTCTCTCTCTCTCTCTCTCTCTCTCTATATATATATATATATATATATCTCATTGAATCCTTTGCACATAAACATTTTATTGAAATATATTATTAGAGAGTGGTTATGATGAATTTGCATAGAATTTTAATTTTTTTAATCAGAACAGTTTCACTACATTATTTTTTAAATGGCTTTCAGAAGCATAGATAACAGTAGCAATTAGGAAGAGATGAGATTTGGGTATTTATTATCTTTGGTTTTTAATACAGTTTAGTTTTAAGTTTATTTTATAATTATAATAACTGCTTAACAACTGTCTTGGAAAATTCCAGAAAATTTAATGGTCCACAACACACCAGCATGACCATGGATCTAGGATAAGTTCTTCATGTCTGGGCCTCAGTTTCCCTATGAAATGAGGGAACAAGACTACAGAGCCTCTTAAAGGGGCACAGCCAGCATTGATATTCTATGAGGTTTTTAAAGGTTTGGGCTTACGTGTGGTCCCATCTTCCCAGTGGGGATGTGAGTGGAAGTGTGATCACAGTTAGTACATACAACATGGCTGGGGCAAACCAATTCTTTTTTTTTTCCCCCCTTTTCTACTGCTGTTTTCAAATTTCAAAATATTAGTGGAGTACACATGTTTTTGTTACATAGATACCTTGCATAATGCTTAAGTCAAGGCTTTTGGTGTGTCTATCACCAGAGTAGTGTTTATTTTACCCAATATGTAAGTTTTTATCCCACACCTTCCCCATTTTTGGTTTCCAGTGTCCCGTATATCTCTTTGTACTCACATGTATCCATCATTTAGCCCCCACTTGTTAGTGAGAACATATGGTATTTGGTTTTCCATTCCTGAGATACTTCACTTAGGATAATGGTCTCCAGTGTCATCCGAGTTGCTTCAAACAACATTATTTCATTCTTTTTTATGGCTGAATAGTACTCCATGGCATACATATACCACATTTTCTTTACTCATGAATTGATAGACACTTAGATTGGTTCCACATCTTTGCAATTGTGAATTGCATAGCAATAAACATTTGGGTGCATGTGTCTTTAATAAAATGACTTATTTTCCTTTGGGTAGATACCCAGGAGTGGGATTGCTGGATTCCATTGTGTTTTAATTTGCATTGCCCTGATGATTAATGATGTTGAACATTTTTTCATGTTTATGGACATTTATCTTCTCTTGAAAATTTTCTGTTCATGTCTTTTGCCCTCTTTTTAATGGGGTTGTTTTGTTGTTGTTGTTGTTTTTTTTTGTTTTTTTCCTTGCCAGTTTGAGTTCTTTGTAAATTCTGGATATCAGTCCATTGTTGGTTGTATAGTTTGCAAATGTTTTCTCCCATTTTGCAGGTTATCTATTCACTCTCTTAATTATTTCCTTTACCATACAGGTTTTACATTTGTTAAATGAGAAAAACTGAGCTAGATGGTCTCTAAGATCTATTAATGCTAAAACTCATCTATACAACTAAGATTTTGCATTCTGAAATTTTAGAGATTTGGAGATTTTGGGGGACACTGAAAGAAAATAAAGGCACAGTAGAGTGGAGTGATGACTTTTAAGGCAGAACAGGAAAAGCAGATATCCCTTGGTGTTTTCAGGTCACTTCTACAGAGAGTAAAATTTCTTTTTCTGAATTAATACAAACAGTGTAGGATAGTTTTTCCAAGAAAAACAAGCTGAAAAGAAAAAAAATATGACTTCAGGCTTCCTATCCCTGAGTGTGACTAGTTTGACAAAAAACTTTGAACAGAGTAATTGTTTCATGAGTAAATTGATACTGCGATTCACCCAAAGGTAAAGACTTGGAAGATAAGTGAGATTTGCCTCACTCTTCCTGCCCTATGGCACTAGCTGATCTTGGTCCTCCTCTTCTCTCAATAATGTTTCACATTTTTATCTTGAGAGTGGGAATTAATACTGGGTTTGCAAAGGACAGGCCTTGACAAGATCCCTTGATCCCCTAACCTAGATCATTGCTTTTTCTTTCTTTTCTTTTCTAAAGAAACGCTTTCTTTAAATGATATATTGTTCAGAACCCCAATATACATAAATATAAGAAAAAGCTGAACATCATGGTATAAAGGAGGGGTGTCTGAAGTCCCAACAATACTGGCTTTTTTTTTTTTTTTATCTGTGGTGAACACACTGGCACCAGGAAAGTGAGAACTTCATGAAACACAACTTGAAAACCACGGATCTATTCCAGACTTTACCCTCATCTTTAATAATAAAGTCTCCTTGAAGCTTGAAACCCTAAGACAGGAAAAGTTGCTTTATGTAATATAGAAATCTAAGACAAAGGTGAGCTAGAAAAAAGTTGAGTGGTAAAGGGGGCATTGTTTTGGTCCAAGGATACGGATGGAGGAAGGCTGCTTGGAACTAGAGAGAAATGAATCATAATACAAGTTTAATACAATTCCTTTACTTCTGTCTGACTCTCTTCAACTCTAACAGACCATTTAAATATATTATTAGTTCAATTCTGCAAGTATTTCCTGGATAAAAATGTAACACTTGATCTAATAGGATGAATACATTTACTGCCAGGCACTGGATAAAAAATGTGTAGCACTTTATTTATTTATTTAGAGACAGAGTCTCACTCTCTTGCCCAGGCTAGAGTGAAGTGGCATCAGCCTAGCTGGCAGCAACCTCAAACTCCTGGGCTCAAGCGATCCTCCTGCTTCAGCCTCCCGAGTAGCTGGGACTACAGGCATGTGCCACCATGCCTGGCTAATTTTTTCTATATATTTTTAGTTGGCCAATTAATTTCTTTGTATTTTTAGTAGAGATGGGGTCTCACTCTTGTTCAGGCTGGTCTCGAACTCCTGAGCTCAAACGATCCTTCTGCCACGGCCTCCCAGAGTGCTAGGATTACAGGCGTCAGCCACAGTGCCTGGCCAGCACATTATTTTAAGTGAGCCTGTCAGCCACCCTCTGAGGAAAGCATAGTTGAAGAAACCGAGATTCAAACACATTAAGTAACTTGGCTCCCACCTCAACATGCTAGTAGTAGAGCTGATACTTGAACCCAAGTCTGCCCCATTCTAAAACTTGTGTTGTTCCACTGTATTCTAAAGGAGCTATAAAATTATAAGAAATACAGAGATGAGAAATATGGGTTTTGCCCTCAGATTACTTGAAATCCTCTACTGTAGATTGTTATACAGAATAGGAGAAACTAGCATTGATGAGGTGAAACTAAAGGGCAAGAAGTTCAAAAGAGAAAGTTGAAACGAGGGATAGGAAGTATGTCCTGGGGAAGAGAGCGCTGAGGATGGGGTAGGCATGTGAAAGGCAGCAGGGCAGAGATGCTCATCTCTGTGTGACACTAAGGGAAGCTGAAGTTTGAGGAGCTGGAGGCTTGTCCAAGGTTGCATAGCTGGTTCAAAGCATTAGAAATACAGGGAGTGTCTTTTAGGAGTTACAGAGAAAGGAGGAGGAAAAGTGAAATAAAGAAATGGCAAAGTAAGTACAGACACAAACCAGAACTTCCACGTGGAAATAAGTAGAAAAAAATAGAAATAGATGATGACTGTGGAAGCATGCTGTTTTTCTCTCTTCTGCATTAGGGAAAGTGCTAGTGTCTTCAGGCTAGCACTTTTTCTTCTTTGAATCTGCCCAGGTCTTTATTGTTTAAAAGCTAGATCATGTTAACTATCAATTTCTTTAGAAACTACACCTAAATTTCTGACAACTTAAATACTCTTAAACTTTTTTTTTTTTGTATATTGAATCTCACACAGTGAATGTCATTACTGCTGGAAGTCTGCTTTGTGTTGCTGTGTTTACATTCTGGTGCTCACCTGGCTTTCAGTCTGTTAGGCACAGTGTTTAGGTCTCTGGATGTCAGGGATGTACTTGTGGGTCCATGTACATGACTACTCGTATGAGAGCTCATTAGCATTTTGAGGGTTGAGCGATTTATGCATTTACTGACCTCCATTTTTCCCCACTGGTTATAAATTGCTTTTACTTTTATTTTCCCCACTTTCTTGCACTTCAGTTTTATCTGAAGAAAAATTTTAATGTAAATCAAACGTATTCCAAAGTGTCATCATGGGAGTATTCTTTATAAATTTCACTTGAGTATCAAATCTACTAATTTTTACTTTCTACTCACTATTAGGCAGTGTTTAAACCAAGTCTTCCCCAAGTTCAAAAAAAGAAAAAAATTAATTTACTCTTTTAATTTAAAAATATTAGATTATCAGATGTTCTTCCAACTATGGGTGCATTATAACTTCTGATATCCCACTCTTCCATTCTACCAATTGGACTTTGGGACTTCATTCCTTATATATCTGCTTTTTGGCCTCATGGTGACTTTTGATATTCTTATTCCTCCATTCCCTTCTGTATCCTAGATCCTCTTCCTTCTGTCTCCAATCTGTATCCCAAGCTAGTCTTCATAGTTTCCCTAATTCTCTCGCACTCACCACCTATCCAGTGAAATAATAGTAATAGCACTTTTATCTATTTTTCTCCCCTTTCCCTGGTGGAAAAAGACAATCACAGAACTGTGCAAGTTGGAGTCATGACAAATTCATGTTTCCTAACCTCACCCACATTTCTAAACCCTTGCTTTTTCCTTCCAAGTCACTCAATGTCTGACACCCTCATTTTAGCAAATGATCTCGCCTTCCTCCTGATTCATCAAGAAAATTGAAGTTATCAGCCATGACTTCTGTTTATCTTCTATGAAAACATTTACATCTGTATTTAATTTTACCTTTTTTTTTTACTTCATCCTAGGATAAGAGGTTAAGGGGTTTCAGTTCAAGACCTCCATCTTCTCTACCTATGCCTTGGCCTTTTCCTACCAGCCCTTTTTAGGAATCTTTCTCTATGCCATTTGCTTTCTTTCTAAGATCTTGGATTTTTCTTTCTCCATTGGCTCCTTTCTTTCTGCTTAACCTCTTGAGGTATAATTCAGGCTCCTCTAATCCAACTATAACAAAATAGAATTTATTTTACATCTTTATTTACTACTCAGACCACTAAAATCTTCTTTGTGTTCTCATTAATCTCAAAGTCCTAAGGTCCAAGTTGCCAGTGACCTTCTCATGTGAAACCTAGTAGGTATTTTTTACGTTTTATTTTCCTGGATCCCTCTGACATTTGATACTATTGATCATTTTAAAAATGGCTTTACCTTGGCTTCAAAAGCGCCATAAACTACTCAGGTCCTGTTAGCTCCCAGATTTTCCAAATGGGGCCCTTCCTCTCCTCATTGTACCTGTTCTGCATAGGTCATTGCATCTATTCTCAAGGATTCATTTTTACCCTATGATGAGGATTTCTGCTTCTAAACTTCTGGCCCATCTTTTTCCCCAGAGTTTAAGGCTTATTCAATACTCAGCTTCACTTTTTATATATCCCATAGGTACTAAAAACTCAACATGCTAAGATGTAATTTCATTGTCTCTCCTTCCTCTGCAAACCAGATCTTCCCACTGCATTTACCGATGTAATTAGTGAAATCATCATCCACTCAGTTCAAGCCAGTTTGAAACTTGAAGTCAGCCTTGACTCTTATTTCTCCCTTTATTAGTAACATGATCCATATCCGATTTAACCTTTTCACTAATAATTGAATTTGTCCCCATCTTATCCATTTTCACTGATTTTGCCCTCCTGTTGTCTTACCTGAACTTGCGTAACAACTTTCTAAATAACCATTTTACCCATAAACTGATAGGTTGTAAATCCTTCTACCCCACAATGACCAGATTTACCAATATGAAACATACTCTGACTCTGTTCATCTCATGCTTCAAATCATTTAATACTTACACTAAAGGTGGATGTGCTACTTTACACAGTGGTAAAATTATATAGAACTAAATACACGTATATATACACTCACACTTAAATGAGTACAAGTAAACTGGGGACATATGAGTAAGATCAATGGATTTTATCAATGTTACCATCCTTATTTTAATATTATATTGATAGTTTTACAAGAGGTTTCCATTGGGAGAAACTGGTTAAAGGGTATATGGAATTTCTCTGTATTATTTATTGCAATTGCATGTGAATCTACGATTATCTTACAATTAAAAGTTCATTTAAAATATTTAACAAAATACATCCTTCAGTATTCACATTGAAGTATTTAAGCTTTTTAACATAGCATATATGTTTCTTCTTTTTCCAGCATCATCTCCTAGAATTCTCTGCCCCAAATATTTACACTCTAAAATAGAGTTGCTTGTGATTTTTCCCATATACAAGTTATTTTACATTTTTAGTATTTTGTTTCTATTACTGCCGTTGAGTTGCCCTCTCTGAACTATTAGCTCTCACCTGACTTGCCTAATTCCTTCTCATCATTTAAGATCTTTTCCTTGACCCCTCAAAAATGAGATTACACATTTCATTTTCATGTTTTTATGGTGATGTCTACACTGTTACCACATTTATTATAGGTTTGTTTCCTGCCTTGCCTTCCATACCATGACATCTTACAGAATGAGACAATATTATTCACTTTTTATTTCCAGTGCCATTATGCTTCCTGACAAAGAATAGATGCTCTATGTTTGTTTACTATGAGCAAATAAATGTTCTGTTACAGGTAGCTTGGGAACCATCATTAGTAAATCCAGTACTATTATTTTCTATTGTGTAACTAGATCAGGACCAGAACACATATTTGAAAATTTAAGATGATTAACTATCTTAGTATACTGTTTATTTAACAATATGAACAGTAATGATTAAGAGCTTAGCTAATTTTATCCTAGAGTAAAGTTAGTTCACTAATTATCGTAATGAATCACATATTAAGATGTTCTCTGCAGAACATATTCAGATTTGGAGAATGCATCATCCAAGAAAGCTGATGTTTAACATCCTTATATGTGAATTTTGGGTCCACAATGCTTACTATTTTCTTGGAACTGATTTCCAGATGTGTAATTACCAGATCAATTCATGGGTGCATTTTAAGTTTGATACTCAATTTTAAAGTAAGTTTCTGGGAAGCATCAAGTTATACACCCATCCAGAATGTGGGGGTGTCTATTTCTTAAAAGAAAAAAAGACTTTTTAAGTAAAGGCCAACTTGAGGACCCAGCAGCAAAATGAAGCAAACAGAAATAGTGTTTACTTGCAAACTATTCAGATATTTGCTCATTCCTTAGACTAACATAGAATTCTACACTCCAATTAAGGGCCTTCTGCACACACATGAAGGTAAGTACTGGGTGATTAAACAATAAAAATTTTTGGTCTAGAGTTTTGAGTTTATTGTTCTTGAGTATGATGCTAATATTGTAGTTATGAGAGGGGTGATTAATCTGAGAGTAAAATTTAAGTACTCTGAGCTCATTTCTGTTTTCTGATACTACTTCTTGCCTGTTGGAGGCAGAATGGGCAGATAATCAGTTGACACTTGTTATAAAACAGATTTAATGATAGGTCAGACTTGCTGTCAGACTTAATGAGAGAATGTTTGTTTTCTTTTTGAAATCTGCACTACGCAAAAGTTGGATAGTGGAAGTATAAAGCATAATAACAATATTATTAGTTAGGAAATAAGAGCTTTGATAGACGACGTGATTGTCTTGCATTTGAAGTCTATTTGATTTTATGGCATGATTAGATCCCTGACATGCCCAGAGAAATGCCAATTTTTCAACTTATAAAAATGTACTACATATACCTGCAGGAGTTTATAGATTTACATGATGTTTTCTTGGTAGAGTGTGCTTTAATATAATAAATACACAAACTATAACTCCAGTTTTATTTTTATTCTTTTAAGTTTCGTAGAAACCCCAGCTCATTTCTCTTGGAAAGAAAGTTATTACCGATCCACCATGTCGCAGAGCACACAGACAAGTGAATTCCTCAGTCCAGAGGTTTTCCAGCATATCTGGGATTTTCTGGAACAGTAAGTATCAAACAAGCAAGAAATGTTGTACTTGAATTATTGTAAATAGGTAAATGTGAAGGGTCAAATATTGCTTACTAACAAAAATTAATGTTAGGAAAATTTAATGCCTCCAATGTTATCTCTATGTTGAGAATTCAGTGGTGATTTGTTCAGTTTTTAACACCAAAAGATCATTATTATTCCCAGGTGATATAATTTTGGAGGGTCTAGGAGGCCTCTCCTGTACAATCCAAAATAGCTTCCCCAGTGTCTCTCTGATACTCTGACACTTGAAGACTTACCCACTGTTACAATGCAGGTACTTCCTGAGAAGGTAAAACACTAAATTTTGTTGGTCTTTTATGTCTTGCAGTGAAAAGTATTATTACTCCTTTATTAAAAGCATGTTTGTGTAAGTGAATAAATTGAGGAGAAGGTGAAGAGAATACCAGAGCACTGGTGACTCTAAGGGATAAAATACTCTTATCCCTGATACATTTGTTCTTTCCTGCATTTTACCCAGTAATTCTTTGAAGAGGGCAGAGGTCATAATGCCCACTTAACAAATAAGGGTTAGATTTGAACTGCTTGAAATTATACATCTGATAAGCAGTTGAACCAGGATTTAAGCCTAGAATTTCTGATTCCAAGCAAGCAATGAGCCTTGCCAACTTTGAAGCAGAAAATGCTCATTGTTGTCAACTGGATGAGTCTGTTTTTAACCTTTTCCATACCTAACGCACTTTTTTTTTCTTTATGTTAGGCCTATATGTTCAGTTCAACCCATTGACTTGAACTTTGTGGACGAACCATCAGAAAATGGTGCAACAAACAAGATTGAGATTAGCATGGACTGTATCCGCATGCAGGACTCGGACCTGACTGACCCCATGTGGGTGAGTGGCGTGGGCTTCCTCTTGAATCTGTGGGCCATGCCATCCACATCTCTGCTAAATTTGGCTTTTAAATGGCATGTAAAAGGGCAAGTGGCTCTGAATGGGCAAGGCCATTGGAAAAAGAGTCAATATGGTCAGCCAAGAGAGGACTAGTAGTTTATAATTCTGGGTCTGCCTCTACTCTCTGTAATGTGTATCTTTCCACTGGTCTAGAGAATGAAATTGGAAATAATTAGTTACATCTTTTGTGTGAGCTGTTCCTCATGAGTCTCAACTTAGGATGATACCAGCCCAATGTTTTCTAACTGGTAGAGATAGAGAAAAAACCAGAATCTAGATCTGAATTCTATCCAGAGCACTTTGCACTAAGGGACTAAGCTAAAGAAGGATACTTCTTTAATGAAGAAGGAGGAAATAATTCTGTTTTCACACACAGGTTTAAGTACTTGATGATAGAGTAAAAGGAAAGAAGAAAACTGGTACATAAAGCAGGCTTTTCTTGGCTTTATTACTGAGTCACTCATGACCATAGGCCCCAGTTTCTCATTTATAAAATTATAAGATCTTAGGGCCACATACTTCCCAAGAAAACTAAGGAGTTTAATGAGTTAATGATACTAAAACTTTTTTCTGAACTGCTCAGATGAAATTTCTTGTGTTTGTGTGGTCTATAATGGTGGTGGGTCTTCTTTATCACTTATTCACCACACAAATTCCGCTATTTTTTCTATTAAAATTTTCTAGAACAATAGAGGAAACAGCTAGAGAGAGAATTGGGGTGTTATAGAGTGTCTGCTGACATGATTAAGGAGAATGCTTTAGAAGATGGCTTGCCTAACTCATTTGATATGAGATGTTAATGGAATTTTCACTATATACTTTTTAATGTATAGATTGTACTTGTTAATATTGGGAGAAAATGAAGTAGGAAGTAGAAAAAGGGGAGAGGAAATGATTGAAAATAGAAAGTTGTAACCCTACATATACACTCATACTTTGTAAATAAATTGATAAGGGAAAATACGTTTTTTCATTGGCATCTTCCATTCCAATACAGATACAGTTCTCAATTATCCTAGAACTAGCAAAATGAAACTATCAGATAATTCCAAAGAACAGGTCCTTTAAGGCCTTGAAATGTATTATAATTGAACATAAATATGTGTCAATTCTGATTTGACAATGACTTAAAAATTAGGACATTCCCAATTCACATAAAAATATTGCCTCTTAAATTGATGGGTAGCACCAGCCTAGGCAAACCTGTTTTTGTATTCTCTCCAGGGATTTTCTATTCTGACACTTGGACTCATAAAAGTAGGAGAAAAGTTATAAAATTTAAAATAGAGAATCACAAGCTTTTTAATTCAAATTTATGATTATTATTATCTTTGCACACTGAAACATGGTTTCTTAATGTGCCATGCTATTTCTTACTTCTTTACATTCTTAGAAATTTTCTCGTTGAGAATGTCATTCCCATTTGCTTCTCTCTAGCCAGTTCCTATCTGTGCCTCAATGCTCAGTTTGTGTTATCTTCTCTGGGAACACTTTCAGTATCACTCTTCCTCACCAGTCTGAATTAGAGACCATTCCTCTGAAGCAACCTAGGCATATCTTGTTATATTACTTTACTATATACTATTACAGTTTATTTCTCTCTCTAAAGGGGACAGGGACTGTGTTTTGTCATGCGCGGTGCTTGAGGGCACATAGTAGGTTCCCATAGTAGAGGATTTACAAAGAGCTAGAAAATAGAATGAAATAGAGTTTGCCATTGAGGTATACAAAATAAGGCACTTGGGAAAACCTGTATTGAAAGGAATATAAAAGTAGATTGAGAATGAATTTAAGTGAACAAAAAACTTGCCTATCTGTGGCTGCCCTGTCTTTGTAAAAACCTGAGACATTCCCAATAAATGATAGTTTTATATGAATTCTGGGTCTTCCCTTAGGACTGTTGCAACATCTTCATGTATGCCATGTGTGAAAACCACATAAAAGGGGCTAGATGATGGCAGTTCTCAGCAAGAAGAGTGGCAAAATGGTAGGCTTGCTCAGGATGTTAATAACTAGTGTTTTGGTTTAGAGAGTAAGAAGTAGGACTCTCTTAGATTCTTAGTCCTTCTAAACTGCTGTTGCAACTGGTGCAAAGAAGGCTCATTTCTTTCACTATTCGATAGCATATTTTCTTTTTTCTGTGTAGAGGTTAATAGCTGAATAGTTCCCAAAGTCTGCACATAAATTACTTTCCTCCTGAATATAATATTTTATTAAGTTGGGATCTCAGCCAAACAATCTTTCACTTTGTAACATATATGAATCTAAAGACATGAAAAAACATGTCAGACTATGAAGGACAGAAATCTTGAAATTGAGAAATTCATCCCATTTTTACTGATTTTTTTTTTTTTTGGTACAACCTCTTATACTAATAACTAGTCATGGAATAGAATCAAAATGTTCTCTGATTATTAACAAAGAAAGTTAGAATTGCAGAGAATCTGTGTCTTAATTAGAATGATTTTGATGTCACTGAAAAATGAACTTCGTTGGGTTAGTAAATGAAGGTGGAGTGTTGAAAAAAAATTGAACATTTTCATCTATTTCCAAGAACCTTGTTAGTCCTTGATTCTGTTGTCTAATACATTACTTCATATATCAGCTTTGTGTTATTTATAAACTGTAAGCATATCTATCATGTCTTTAAAAGGTAGATATTGATATTAACACTTTATTCTTCTAGAATGATTGATGATAACTACAAAACTTATACGTTTGCACCTGCTTATTCCTTGTATTTTGAAGGAAATCCTTTTAAGTGGAATTGAGTTTTTCCTCCTAAATTCAGTGATATTTATCTACAACCATTCATTTTTGTAAATCCTTATTACACTGTCCCAGGTACATAAGAGAAGTCTTAAGTTCTACATATCAAAAGACCAATATCTAGGTAGTGTATTTATATTTGGGAAGGCTTAGGCCAAAGCACCTAGCATAATGTTCTACATCTTATATAATCCAAGATTCATAGAGGATTTCAAGCATTTATACTAGGTCTAGCCACAGCAATTATTTAGTACCTACTATATGCTATGTTCTTTGTGATGCAGATGAATAAATCATAGTCTCTAACCTTAATATATCTATGAAAAGTAGTCAGGATATATATTTTTTAAAAGGCACATAAAAAAGGAATGATTTATTATACCAGAGAAAGATTGGCAATATATTACAGAGAAAGTGATTTTTATTAAGGCCTTGAAATATGAGTCAAATTGATCAAAACAGGAAAAGGAAAAAGTAGTCAAGTTTGGGTAACTGTTAAAAAATAATTTATTATACAAACATAATGTGCTGATCTGATGGTATTGGGTTATCAGAATTTATTAACATTAATGTCACTAAAGTTGGTATACAACCCCCTGCTGCTAAATTGGACTGGCTTTAAAAATAAATAAATAAAAACATAATGTGAAGATCAGAAGTATTAAAAGACTAAAAAAATTAACTAAAGAAAAATATATATCAAAAAAGACAAAACTTAAAAACTATAATTCCTGACAGAAATTTAATAGCACTAATACTTAAAAATTAATAAGAAAAATATTAATTTCTCCCCATTGGCAAAAGGGGTAGGTAATTCACAGATCTAGAAAAAATAATTCTATGCTTTGTATGGAACCAGAGAAAACCCCATAGAGCAAAAGCAATCTTAAGCAAAAAGAACAAATTGAGAGGCATCAGTTTATCAGACTTCAAGCTATACTACAAGGCTATAGTAACTTAAACAGTGTATTACTTGCACAAGAACAGAGACATAGACCAATGAAACAGACCTGAGAACCCAAATATAAAACTATCTCATATAGCCATCTGATCTTTGACAAAGCAGACAAAAACATACATTGGGGAAAATAATCCTTATTCAATAAATGGTGCTGGGAAAACTGGACAGACACATGTAGAAGACTGCAACAGGAGCCACACCTTTCATCTCTCACAAAAATCAAGTCACAGTGGATAACAGACTCAAACCTAAGGTGTGAAACTATAAGAATGCTAGAAGAAAATGTTGGAAAAACTCTCATAGACATTGGCCTAGGGAAAGAATTTATGAAGAAGACCCCAAAGGCAATCACAGCAACAACAAAAATAAATAAATTGGAACTGATCAAATTAAAAAGCTTTTGCACAGCCAAGGAAACTATCATGAGAGCAAACAGACAACCTACAGAATGGGAGAAAATTTCACGTTACTCATCCAGTAAAGGGCTGATAACTAAAATCTCTATAGAACTCAGGAAAATCAGCAAGAAAAAAATCAAACAACCCTATCAAAAAGTGGGCAAAGGACATGAACAGAAACTTTTCAAAAGAAGATATACTAATGGCCAAGAAACATATGAAAAAGTGCTCAACATCTCTAATCATCAGAGAAATGCAAATCAAAACCACAATGAGATATCACTTATCCCCATGAGAATGGCCTTTATCAAAAAGTCCCAAAACAATAAATTTTGGTGTGGCAATGGAGAGATAGGAACACTCATACACTGTTGGTGGGACTGAGAACTAGTTCAACCTCTGTAGAAAGCAATACGGAGATATCTCAAAGAGGTACAAGTAGATCTACCATTTGATCCAGCAATCCCATTATTGGGCATCTACCCAAAAGAACAAAAGACATTTTATAAAAAAGACATCTGCACTAGAATGTTTATAGCAGCACAATTCACAATTGCAAAGATGTAGAAACAACCCAAGTGCCCATCAATACATGAGTGGATTAATAAAATGTGGTATATGTATACCATGGAGTTCTACTCAGCCACAAAAAAACGATGGTGATATAGCACCTCTTGTATTAACCTGGATAGAGCTGGAACCCATTCTACTAACTGAGTTATCCCAAGAATGGAAAAACAAGCACCACATGTACTCACCATCAAATTGGTATTAACTGATCAACACTTAAGTGCATATATAGTAATACCATTCATCAGGTGTTGGGGAAGAGAGAGGAATGCATGGGTATATTCACACATAATGGGTGTGGTGAGTACCATCTGGGGGATGGACACACTTAAAGCCCTGACTCAGGTGGGGCAAGGGCAATATATGTAACCTAAACATTTGTACCCCCATAATATGCTGAAATATAATTTTTTAAAAAAGAAAAACTAGCCAGGCATGGTGGCATGTACCTGTAGTCCCAGCTACAGGGCAGGCTGAGGCATGAGGATCACTTGAGCCTAGCAGTTTGAAATTGCAGTGAGTTATGATGACACCACTACACTCTTGCCAGGGTGACAGAGCGAGACTCAGTCTCTTAACAACAACAACAGAAAGTTGGACTTGTGGAGGTAGACAGTAAAATGATAGATACCAGAGGCTGGGAAGAGTACATATGTGAGAGGGAGGATTTAAAGAGCTTTTAAAATGGGTACAAACATACAGATAGATAAAAGGTATAAATTCCAATGGTGGACAGTAGAGTAGTGTGACTATAGTTAGCAACAATGCATTATATATTAATATTTCAAAGTAGCTAGGAGAAAAGACTTGAAACATTTCCAACACATAGAAATGGTAAATACTCAGGTGTTGGATACCCCAAATACACTGACTTGATGTTACACATTCTATGCATGTAACAGAATATCATATATACCCCATAAATATGTATATTATCTATCAATGAAAAAATTGAGGACCCACAAAGAAAGTGAAATTGGACTCTAATAGAAAGGACACTGTAATTTAAAGCAAATGAGTGTTAATCCCACCATTGAGAGATGATAGTAGTTGCAATGTGTAGTTATTTTTGTCTTGGTGATCCTATTGTATGTGATCCTCAGTATTTGTGTTTTATGCGAAGTGTCTTTTATATTTTAGAAAAAATTGTGTAGAATTGATATCATTTCTTTTAACATGAATAATAGAACTTTCCAATGAAACCATTTGATCCTGAGATTATTTTGAAAATCTCTCTAATTATGAGTTCAATTCCTCTAATAAATATAGGACTATTGAAATTATCTATTTTATCTTGGGTAAATTTTGATAAATTGTTGTTTTTGAGTAATTGGTTAATTTCATCAAAGTTGCTGTATTTATTTACATAAAATTATTGAGAATATTCCCTTATTATCCCTTTAATGTGGTGGGATCTGTGATGATAGCTTCTGCTTTCATTTCTTCTTTGGGTAATTTGTGTTTTCTCACTTTTCTGTCAGAGATTTGTCAATTTCATTTATCTTTCAAAGAAGTAGCTCAGCTTTCTAGTTTCACTGTTTCTATTATTAATAACATGAATCTTTGACTTATCCATGGTTTCACAAATAATTGCTCTAAAAAATTTGAAAGATATTCTGCCTTTTTAAATTATTTGACTGATTTTTAGTATTCATTTTAATTTCTATTTTGTTTTTGGTTATATCTTTTTGCCTATTTTTAACAGTTGCTCTAGGAATCTCAATATTCATTATTTTTCACAGTTTACTGAGAATCAATATTTTATCATTTCAAATGGAATGTAGAAACCGTATAGTATTGGTTTTATAACTCTTCTTTATGTTGTAGTCATGTATATTACATTTGTGTATATTGAAGACACTATCAGACAGCATTATAATTTTTACTTTCAATTGTCAAAGTAGAGCACTCATTGTCTATTTTTTTGAATATGATATTTATCATTGCTTTTGCTCTTCCTTTGTACCAAAGCTATGGTTTGCCTGGACATTAGCAAGAAGAGTAGGGAACATCAGGCACCTTGATTAAAAATCATAATTTTTTTCAAGTAAAATAATATCTATCTTTTCTAAGTGAGACCATAACCAGGTTAAAGGTCTAATTTTCTGAATTTTGAATTAATCAAAATTTTACAAACATTCACGTCATTCCTCTTCTTCCTCGCTCCATCCCTGCCTCTTGCCCGCATGTGCAGGCACACACACCTTCACTTACGTATAACTCAATTTGAACCACAGCTACAGATATTTTCTGTATGGAATTGGATTATATCAGTTTCTGATTGCTTTAAATCTTCACTTGCTAAATTTTGTTCTTTAAATATACAATAAACACATACTCTGTAAGTGGAATAATTGTTAGTAGGCACTGAAAACTACTTAGACTTCAGGCAAGCAGCAAGGAGCTAGTTAACAATGTTACTGAGTAAACACTCAAGCACTCTAAGTTTCCCTCCCTGTGTGCCTCCTCCTGGCTCAAGAAGGCAGAAAGTAGCTGATTTCTGATGTGTCATAGGAACAGCAGTCATTTTCTGTATGTCTTGGCCTCCCATACTTCTGAGATGTACAGTGACACCCAACTGTGAGTCTGACACAGACATCAAGGCCTCACTACAAAGAAAGTGTCTTTATTTTCTTTCTCCTCTCTTCCTACGTTGGTCTCCATCAGCCTTCTGGAGCCACTCTCACACTGCCACCATCAGCTTCCTTTTCTTCCTCCTATACGTTCTCTTGCTCCTTTTCAAGTTCTCTACTTTTCCTCCCACTTTCGCCCTACTTTTCTACTCTTTTTTCTGGTCATCCAGAAAACCACTAAAATTCAGTATAGGCAGATTTGATTAAAGGACTTTCTTCCCTTTCCTTTGATGACTACCTTATATTTAATATAGGGCTTTATGATTTACTGTTTACTTTGGAATTATGGCATGGGATTTGTAGTCAGACACCCTGGAGTTTAAACTCTCTCTCTCTGTCTCTGTATATATATGTACTTTTAGCTGTGTGACCTTGATGATCTCTTTGAGCTTCTCTTTCCTCATTTGTATAGAGAAACATAATATCTATCACTGGCCTCAGAGAATTGTGATGATTTCTTTTATTGATTTGTTTCATTCAAATTTCCTGGTATATGAATATATAGCAAATCAAAAATTGTTATTTTTGTTATCAGTTGTCTGTCTATGCTATTTTTCATAAAAATTCCGTGAGGAAGGTAAATATATATTACTTTTTATAATAAAATACTAATTTATAAATTTCTCTGATTATAAAAGCAATACAACTAAAGATAACATTACAGGTATCAAAAGCATATAAATCCCTAACTAGTGATAATAATTATGAATGCTTTAGTTTTTTTTTTCCATTTATTTTTCTTGAAGAGAATTTGTAAAACATATTTGGGATCATGTTATACATAAATGTTGTAATATACTTTTTTCTTTGTATTCGATGGTGAACATTTTTTTCTTATTTACTAATCTTCAAAACAACTTTAATTTCTTTATTATATTATTATATATATATTATTCTATGTTTTATTAAAGAGATATACCATGACTTATTTAACTGTTCTCATATTTTTAAGAAAAATATTTAAATACAGACTATTTTTTGTGCTACATGCTTAGAAGTATAATAATTGGGTAAAATTATATGATCGTCCATCTTATAAAATTTCTTTTCATGAAGTATTTTTGTTATTGTTTCAATCAATTTATACTCCCAACAACTGCACAAAAGGGTTTAAAAGCTTAAAATCAATTGATTATGCAGTCTCTTTTTTAAAAAATGCAAATACTTCTAGGTGACTGAGGGCTTGTCTAGTTATTTGCCAACAAGATGAAATAATCTTTCTAGATATACCTTTGATTGTAGTCTATGGAAGGGCTGGTTGTTCGGGCTGAAGATGAGTAAGGCATCTTGGAGAATGGAGTATGGAGGAGTGAGGTGAGCAGACCCAGCTGATAGGAAACAATATGAGGAAACAGGTGATGAAAGAAGGATAAGCAAAGTATATTTCCAAGCTTTAATCTAGGATTAGCATTGAATATGGGAATGGGCATAACATTTTTCTCCTTTTCCTCCTAGCACTGCTTAATCCTTGCTTTTAGAATCCCTATTACTCTTACTCCTTGGCTGGTACCATTAAAACAATCATTTATTAGCTAGGCATGGTGGCACATACCTGTAGTCTCAGATGCTTGAGAGGCTGAGGCAGGAGGATCCCTTGAGCCCAGGAATTTGAGATTGCAGTGAGCTATGATCACACCACTGCACTCTAACCCAGGTGACAGAGTGAGGCCCTATCTCAAAAAAGTTTTTTTAAATAAATAAAAATAAAAACAACCATTTAAAAATAATTTGTGTAAAATAGGCTCTGGGTATTAAGTCTATGAATATGAATGAAATAAATAAGAAAATATATTACATGTAGCAAAAAACATCCAATTTATGGAAAATGGGTTTTTAGTTACCTACATTGCTTACGGAATAGGTCAATATTCACTCAGTTTAGACTGAGGTCAGGTGTTCCTCTAAGAGCCGGCTGTTTTTCTGTTCTGTTCTTTGTACAGGATAGCCAATAGGAAGGTACCACTTTGTTCAAGAGTGCCATGTCAGGGACTTCACCTTAAACACAAGTATGCATTTCAAACCTTGAACAAACAGGTTTCTTAATAAAATGAGGGAAGAAGTTTCTTTTTTTCTTTTTTCTAGAAATTCACAAATATCATTTGACAGGTGACAGCTCTTCCCTTACAAAAGCGGCTGTTTGCTTTTTGCTTTGGTGTTTGGGTAAACTGCAGCCCTGCACTGGCAGAGAATTTATTGCCTAGAGCAAGGTGTTTGCAGTTGCTGTGTTTAATCTGAAAAGAAACCCTTTTCCTTCTGTCCCCTCCCTTTCTTTTTGAGGAGGCAGAGTTGGAAATGATAGCCCCGGGGAAATAGTTCCCCTAACACCTGTCTTTGGTGTAACCTCAGCAATGTTACTTAAGACACTGTGCTCAGTGTGAATGCATTCAGAATGACAAAGTTGAAGAGGGCAGATAAACAGAAAGGGATTTCAGCAGAAACACAGGAGCTGATTCTGACCTTGCCTCCTCTTAAAAACTGATCAGGTTGAAATTCTAGCATGCTGGCTTAAAAAGAATCTGATTTGTTTGAAGTAATACTCATGCTGTTAGTCACCTGTCCTTTCCTTCAGAAAGAAAATATGGTTTGAATTTACAAAACTTGGAATATTCTAGAATGTTATGTTTAGTAACTATAGCCATGCTCTAGTTCTAGTTCAGTCTTTCTTTAATAGATGGGAAGACTGAGATCCAAACTGATTACTAGTAACTTCTCCAACATTTCCGATAGAGTTTGTAAGAAAACTGGGGCTAACCCTAACTTTCTGGATGTCTAGACCTGCTTCTCCATCCATTATTAGAGGAAGTATAAAGAGTTAAGGCTCTAGAGGTAGATAGATGGCTGCCTGTGTTTAAATTCATCTCTATCATTCACTGTTTGGCTGACCTTGAGTCAGTTGCAGAATGTTTCTGAGCCTCAGTTTTCCCATCTGCAAAATGTGAGGATGTTGATATTGATGACATATTACAAAAGAGCTGTTTTGAGGCTAGAGATAGGGAATGTAAAGCAGTTACCACAACACTTTACATGTGGTAAGTCCTCAATGGTAATGGTTGTTGCTCTAAATCTATAGAATGTATTAAATTTTAAAACAATGAATTATTAATCCCAAATAAGAGCAATTACTGTTGCAAGAAAAAAATGAATTTTCATGGATTTATGTTTTTGTTTTGCAAAAAAAATAAGGTACTATTTGAAGATATGCTAACATGCTGTGAAATTTGACTTGGCCATGATTTACCAATTAAAACAAGACAAGTTGAGTTTTCTTCAAACTAAAATCAAAGTTTTGAACCAGGCAAAGTTCTTGTGAATGACAGTGTATTCTTTTTTCTGTTCAGGTCTCAGAGCTCACAAGGAAACCTTCTTCCTTTTTTTTTTTTTTAATTAGTCGTTTGGGTATCATTCAGTTATCTTAACATAATATTCCCTTTTCCAGTCTAACGATTAAGAACATGAATTTTGGAATTGAATGTACTTGAATGTACTGACATAACTGGGCTTAAATCTTAGCACAATAATGAAGTTAGAGCTGCCTGGACTTCTATACAGTTTAATTCAGTGGCTCTCATAGTATGGTCTCAGGTTCAGCAGCATCAGTACTGCTTAAGAACTTGCTAAGAAATGCAAATTCTTGGGTACCACTCCAGATCTACTGAATCCGAAACTGGAGGAAAAAGGTAAGTCAGCAATCTTTCTATAAGCCCTTCAGATAATTCTGAAGTTTTAGATCCAGTGGAACAATGTAATGATTTCATATATATTCTTATAGGTGGGGTTTTGGGAAGTGACTGGCCCAAGGGTATACATTTATAATGACAGAGAAGAAATTTCTAGACCAGTCTCTACTTTAAAATAGGTATTTCTAGCTGTGATTCATCTGAAAACATATAAAATGGTCTGCTGGGTTATCTCATTTAGAAAATTTAAAAGTAAAATGTAATACTTTGAAAGAAATAATGTATGTATTAGTGGTTGGCTACATGTGTCTTTATCAGTAAGATGTTAAATGAATTCTCATGCCTGGATTTCTTTAATTATAGAGATGGTTCATAAGAACATCTTTCCTGGCAAAAGGTCTAAAAATTCAAGCTTGTGTTCTTGTCAATTCAACAAGCATTTACTGATTATCTACTAATTTCAAGACACTCAACTAGGGTTGTAAACATAAATAGAAGAGCTGAGTCTATCGCTGCCTGTAACTGAAGAGTTGGTAGGGGGACAGATAAGTCAATAAACTGGATTGTAAATGAACGAAATTATAGTACCCAGGAATGTATTTATTGCTTAAATATTGAGGGATAAATAGAAAAGTCAATAAATGGGCATCCATTATTGAACAACAGATCAGAATTCAGTTATTGACAAGGACTACTGGGCTGCAGAACTTTGGGGACAGTACTCACATTGTACGTTTTATAAATAATACCTCTTAGCATCAAGCAGCTCAGTGGTCCTACATCCAGCTATCATTTGGTGCTTGCTGTACTTGAGACAATGTGGGGAATGAATTAATAAACAAAGAGCAAATTCTTCCCCTAAGGACCTCCCAGTTTATAATGGGACAGAAGATGAAACTAACAATTCTTATCAAGATATAAAGTGCTAAGAGCCAGAGGGAAGTAAAGAGGTAAACTTTAGCAGGAATTCTGATGATCATTTCTATTTGAAAGCTCAGGAAATAATTTGCTCATTTGAAAGAGAAAGGAGAGAGGTTATTCTAGGGAGAGAGAACCATTTAAGTTAGGCTACCAGCTTAAATGTATGAAGCACTCTGAAATACAATAAGAAATGGTAATGGTTAGAAAGAACTAAAAAATACTTGACTTACCTGAAGTAATTCAAATTAAGTTCTTTTAAGTTTCTGGGACACAGACAACATATATGTGGGCTGTTAGTTTGAGACCCCTCACTTAACTGTAAGTATGCATTTTATTATGTTGTGTAATGGGAGGAAGGTCAGCTTGGTTTGGCCCGAACACTACAGGCAAGAGAAGGTGTATGGGAATAGATAAATAGTTGAGTTTTGGGGTCAGTTCAGAGAAAACAGTAATATCTTCTAACTTGGTGTCTTGGCTGAGCTGATTGTGGGTAACTAGAGGATGGGTGACTGGAGATGCAGAGGTGCCTTATACATGCCTGTGATCTCAAACTCTGCACCCTCGTATGCTTGTTGTCAAGAGATGTGGGTATCTTGAGATTATGATTAAGTCCCTCTGGCAGACTGTTCTTTTCAGGTAAGGCCCTATTCATTGTCCACTCCCCGCCCCCTAACATTTCCTTCAGAATAGGCTACTAGTTCTTGGAGTAAGACAGTGATGAAAATGAGAATCTCCTTAGATTTCAATCTAATGAGGGATACAGATGCATGTCCCACTATCTAGAGAACAAGAACCATGTTGATAAAATACAGGCATAGAAGCATAAATCAAGGCTGATAAAACAAGTAGTTTGATGGATTACTTCTAATTGGAAGTATCATAAGGAGTCTTCAAGTAAAAAGTAAATGCAGTGTAAGTTTCCCACTGGGAGCGGTTCTGAAGATGTTCCCTTGGCTCTCCACTTCGTTTGTGGACATAGGTTGGCTGAGTGGGTTGCTCACAAACATATTTCTGTGTGATGTGGGATTAATTCTGGTCTCTTTTGTCTATTAAAATTATTCTTTGTGTTTAGGAGAGACATTCAATTCACTTATAGATTTAAAAAAACAGTTCTAACTTCACTGTTTACTTATCATACTCCCAAGAAGCTGGGAGCTCTTAATGGGTATGATTCAAATCATTTCTCACCACACCCTCTTAAAGAGGTAAAAAGAGAGCAGGCATTTTAATATCTCATTTTTGTGCCTCTGTAGCAAAGAATACTGAATAAGAGACTAAATTAGACATAAAACCCATATGATTTGTCACTTTTTTTCCAGTGGATGCTGCTACCTACTTCAAATTATAATAGAACGAGATGGCCTTATAAAATGTGGATTTTAAAAGTAACCCTCTCTTTTAGATATCTGGGTGGGGTATCAGATGGTTTTTCTATAACCTGAGCTTTATTGGAGCATTATGGATTTGGTGATGTTGGCTGCCCTAGATGAAAGGAATCAGCACAAACCATCTCTGCTATTGAATTAAATAGATGCAGTCAGCTTCCCGTTTAACCAAGATATTTTATTTGCTTTTTAGCAGTAAGCCCTGTTTAGGAAAAGAGACAGCACAACAGCTTGCAATTGGCCTGATAGAAAACTAAGGAAGATACAGAGATGAAAAAAATCTGTTTTGTGACTGATACTGAGAAACAAATGTATCCATCTCAGTATGTTTTTTTTTTTTTTTCTGATATTCAAGAGATAACACATCACATGTAAGGTTAAACTCTTTGGATGCCCTTTGGTATAGAAAGGGAATTTAGGGTTTTCAATTTAGGGCTTTATAGATATATCATCCTCTGGTGTTTTAAAGGCATTCAACTTGAGCAGTAATGAAGTTTGGTGAAAAAACACTTGCCTGGATGTCAGGACCCTGGGCTTCTAGTCTTCACACTGCTGTCACTAAGTGGTTTTCTGTTGACCCACAAATAACTGCCCCCTCTAGGCCTTAGTTTCTTTATGGATGGCAGCATGGGGTTGGGCTAGGACTAGGTGAACACTCAGTTCTGTCATACTCTGTGATGGATAAATTGCCATTCCCTTGCTTCTGCATTCCATCTTGCTAGGACTCCCCTTGTGTCTCAGTGTGGTTATGATGGGTACCGAGCACATCCAAACACATTTTTAACAACCATTACTAGTTGTGTGCACCTATAGTCCCAGCTGCTTAGGGGTCTGGGACAGGAGGATCCCTGGAGGCCCGGAGATGGAGACCTCAGTGCTCTGTGGTCACGTTTGAGAATAGTCACTGTGCTCCAGTTTGGGTGACATAGCAAGATCTAGTTTCTTAATAAAGCAAGAAAAGATCTTTAGTGAAAGCACATATAAACCAATGTAATCTCTATGAAACATTGCAAAACAAAATCCCTTCTAAATAATACCTGTGGCAGGAAATCGAAAGAGTTCATGATGATGTCTCTCTTTCTTTCTGTTCTTGCAGGGAAGGAGTGAGTATTGCAAAAACACAAACACAAAAGCAACATTTTTATATCTGAGAAAATAAATAGTTCCTAATCAGTGTTTTTTGTGGAGGCGGGGTGGGTGGTAAGGTATTACACTAGTAAAGATTAGTCATAAATATGAATACTGTCTGGAGTTGGTGAAAGGAGAAGTAACTAACTCTTTCTTTTGCTGTCCCATTCCCTCCTCTAATGTGCTGCCTCTATCTTCCTTAAAAGCCCTGGAGGCAGTGTTCCTTCCAAACAACTACTTGTCTAACCAGTTCATTGGAATGTGTTTCTACAGTCTGTCTCCTCATTCAGATTTCTTCTGAAAATTATCCTCTCTAAAAGCATAAATCATGTTTTAAAAGATTCAGTGGTAAATATTGCACACAAAAATCTTTTCTCTGGTTTAAAAAATGCACAAACCTACTCACTATTTTGAAATAGCAACAAAAACAGAAGCAATTAAAACAACAGTTGCCATGCTGCTTTTAAAGAGAAGACTTTTTCTTGGTTGCATTTTTTTCTTTGAGGTGACAGGGATTAAACTCTCTTGATGAAATCTTTCCTTATTGCACATCTCCTTCTATCCCTCACCCTGCAGCCTGGGGGTGATTTTTGAAAATATTAAGTATATATTGTCTTTGCTGGCATTTTTAAATACATTATAAAATATGAAGCCAAATACATAAATTACAGATTGCCACAAATCTTGCCATATTAACAAATCTTGTCATATAACAAATCTTGCATTTATACAAACATATAAAACCTTAATCTATGATGAAAATTTTAATAATTGTGGCGTATGTACTTGACATTAACAGGTGTGTGGTTTTTTTCTTGTTTTTTGTTTTTCCTGAGCTAGTTTCTCATTTATTCCTACAAAAAAACAACCAACCAAACAAAAAAACCTCAAGAAGTAATGATTCACATAACATTTTCTTATTCTGATTGTGTGTAAGTTACTAAATAGGGATAGTTTTGTGATTTGAATTCAGTTAAGGGAAAAAAAGTGAATGTGTTTCAGTCTCTTAATTTTTGCATTGGAAATGGGCTACTATTCATAGTGTTATAAAAGTTGAATTTTCTACTTTCTCTGGCTAAAATCTCAATGGCAAAGGATAGAATAGGCATTTTCTTTAATGGCTTTGTTTTTGAAAGAATTCCTAGAATCATTTGAATCAATTTGAAATTTGGTTTTCATTTCTAACCCTTCATATGAAACAATATGATGAAAGTAGCCATATTCATTATCAGGAAGTTCAGCTAAATAGTAGCTCATCACTGGAAAACCATGAGTCTCATTTTACCATGGAGAGTCTAGGACACTAAATTATCTGATGGACAACAAATATAAGCCATCATCTTATGATTGAATTACAAGAAGAAATGTGTTCAGATTCAAACATTTCCATAAATAGACTGTTGTGTAAAGAAGAGGTAGCTAGCTACCTTACAAGTTTTGGAATCTAGATTCTGGTCATGAATTCTATACCATTTAGTTACGTGACCTGATGTATGTCATTAATCCTCTCGAGTTTCAGTTTCATCACTTCCAAAATAATCTAGATGATTGATACTCAAATCTAAATATTTTATTGTCTCCATCTAGATAGCAACAATTTCTTAGAATAACCCATAAATGTGAAATCACATATGTATGCCAACATGTAAATTAAATAGTATTTTATTATTAGATGCTTATTTTAAGAATACTTCAGGCTCTGTGTTCAAATACACTGGGTATATGAATAACTAACCCTCTCTAAGCTTAGATTCTTTTTTCTCCTTTTGTAAAATGGGGTTAATATACTTAATGTAAAAGGTAATTTAGATAGGAAGTATAAAGAGCTTACCACAATAGCATTGTTCAATAAATGTTGGCTTTTCTATAATATTTACTTTTTAGTAGGTCAATAATTGAACACAATGGGCTATTTTAAATAAACACAATTTAGGGGGGGGGCTTTGTAGGGATGTTACAATGTTCTACCAGCCTTGAGATCTAGTTCTTCCTTTATTTTGTAGCACTGTTGTTTTTTTATTACTGCATGATTCTTTTAAAATGTTTTGAATCACAAATATAAGTAGTTGAATATTTTTTAAAACTTTCTTTATAATCTCAGGATAGTCATTAGTCAAAGTACTCTAAAATCCTTAAAGACAAAGAGTAAACATTTATTTCAGGTCAAAACACTATTGTCTAACAATTGCTTTCTTTCCTTATCATAAACAATTATGACCAAAATATCCAAAACATATGCTCTAAACGACCTGGGATATGCTATCACCAACTGTGCATTTAAGGTTGACTTGTCATTGTATAGTTGACTTAATATTAGGTTGTGATGAGAGTATGTACTGAAAACGTGTTTTACAGTGGCATGTGAATACTGTAGGGAGACTTCATATGCAGATTCAGGTGCATGCAGTGAATAAAGCATATGGCTAACCAATAACAAAAAGCACAAAGTTACAACTTCCTAGTCAATGATATTTATAAGAAGTGTATGTGTGCTCACCGATGCCAGAGAAGCTTCAATCTAAAGTCAGCAAAAAAGAAAATTAATCTGACAGTTTGAAGCCCAGGTCTACCACTTACTGGTTGTGTGACATCAGACAAGTTATTTCATATCCCTATGCTTCATTTCCCTCATTTGTAAAATGTGGATTATAATGGTACCTCCCTCATAGGCAGATGTGTTAAATCAGACCATGTATATAAAGAGTTAAGAATCATACCTTGCCTTAGGAAGTGCTTAACAAATGTTCTCTGTCATTATTCTCTGACTCTGTGTGTGTGTGTGTGTGTGTTATGTTTAATACTGTATTAAAGACAGTCTAATGTCTACCATCTTCTAACAATTTGATTCCCTGTAATGATCAAGTTGAATAACCGTGTAAAAATTTATTCTGGATAAAAATGAAAGTAAAATTTTATTTTGTTAATTGTTATTACTAGCCAGTCCTTTTGAGAATATTGGATAGTAATACAATATTATAGGTGTTCTTATTTCTGTGTGTATTTTTATTGTAATTTCTAATAATCCAGCTCTACTGTGGGTTTGGATAGGAAACTGTGTGTTGAGTAGATATAGGAACTATACTTGATTCTCCCTTGGTATTCTCCCATTCAGTCAATATTCCGTTATTCTGTTCAAACGTCATAATTTATCTAGAATTGATCCAATAAATTAATATGGTCTCTGAGTAAAAATAGAATTATAATAAATATACTCAATAAATGGTTTATGTACCTTATAAGGGATGTATCAAAAGAGAAATAAAACTTCTAAAATGACTGTATCCATTTAGACATTTAAACGTTTCCAAGTAACCATCTTAGGCAGTTACGTTGCTAGACCTCCTCCTCATCACTCACCTTCAATGTAAGCTTATTAGGAATATAAAAAGACATGTCTTTTATTTAATACTATTTTTTTCTGTTTTAAAATCGTCCAATTTAAACACTCTTTTTATATAATAAATTTGGCTGAATGCATTTTTTAAAAGGATGAAAATTTGTGACCATTAATTATATTCCTGTAATAAGTCACACACTGATTCATAAATTACAGCAAAATTACAACAGATTGTTCACCAGGCTCATAGCTCCATGAAAGCAAACATCATATCTTTCCTTTTTGTTAAACACATTACAGAGCCTAGCACCTGTTAGTTTTCAGCAAATGCTTGCTGAATGGATTGAGAAGATAGTAACCTCATCTCTTTAGCTAAATTGTTAGCTCCTTCAGGAAAGTGGTACAATCTGTCTTCTGAATAATTCCCCACATTTTCTTGATGTAAGTTTTGAAGACTAGACACAATCCTTCCAACACATTTTTGTCCATCCTTGTTGGGATTTTTTGTCATTCCCATTTTGTCTGTTGCTTTCTGTTCAGCTGGAAATATAAATATTTGTAATGCTTCTTTGACATCTATTAAACAATTTGCAATAGAATTAAGTAGCAGAAGCTCAGGCATTTGGGGAATTATAGAAAAATATTGTGCCTAGAAGACTGTCCTTTTTTTCCTTTTGAAGAACATTTTTCTCTGGGTTTATTTGAGGAGGCTAATCCAAGTCATCTCTATAGATTGTTAAGCAGGACAAAATGTTTAATGTTGCAAGTTTTCTCTTGAAATTAATCAGTCACTTCCACTGTATAAATCATGCAATATGTCAGAGGTTTTCATTTGAATGGACCAAAGCTAATTGCAGTAAGAATTTGGAAAATTATACCTATTCATCAAAAACAAACAAATAAATATCTTATGTTGGAATAACCTCTACAGTTTAACAAGTTATTTCACATCCATTATCACCCTTGATCTTCACAACCATGTGTAATATATATCCAAAACCATTCTAAGTGCATTATCTCTTTGGATTTTTGGTTTAATTAAATGTTATTAAAACCACTTAACTTCATTAGTGTACAGGTTAGTATGTATGACTAAATAAAAGGCACCCATAATATTTTATACTAATGTTAGACAAGTGAAAAATATGGCTCTTGTTCTGGAGCTCCAAGTTAAAATATTGGGATCTCAAAGACACATATTCTGTATCATTGTTTCATGTTAATTTACTGCAGTGACATTTAACACTGAGACAAAAACAAAAAAAATAAGAATGAAAGCAGATCAGCTGGTTGTCCTTGAAGACACCCTCACTTTCTTTAATTACTCATGATTGCTGCCTTTTTAACTATGTCACAAACTCTTTTGTAGACCTCTTGAGTTGAATATTTGGGCATATTTGATAATATCAGTACAACTTATGATTGAATAAAGTTCTGTTTGGTTGATTGCTTAGTTATCTGAGAGTGAGATCTTGGCTCTTATTTGGCTAAAGTAGAAAATGTCTGAGCAGTGTCTGCTAACTTCAATCAATAGGTCAGTTTGCATTAACATTCAGCAAATTCATTGATTCTTAAATTCTTTGATTCTTAAATTCATTGATTCATTTCTTCTTAAAATGGGTTGAAAATTCCTATGCATAAGACCCTGTTTAATATTTGTATGCTAACCTAATGGTGTTGGTAAGAGTATTATTCTTAGGATTTGATAGCCTATCAGAAACCTTGTTTTTTGTGCAGGGTAAATGGTAAATTATGCTTTTGTTTACATGGCTAATTGTAAGGGTTTGGGCATACTCCTTTGATGTACTAAGAGCAGTGAATGAAGACAGTTAAATAAACAAACCATTATGACTTAGGAGTTCATATAGACATTCTGCTAATTTGCTTCTTGTCCCTGGCCCAAAATTTCATGTATATCTTCCCAAGTAGAGCAACTATTTGAATTTAATGGAAAGCCACCATCATAACTTAATGCTGTATTTACTCACTTAAATGTCAATACTGGAACTGACTATAGAGATCTTCTAGTAGCTAGTTTTTTTTTTTTTTTTTTTTTTTTTTTTTTTACCAAAAAGGAAACTGAAATTCAGAGAAATGAAGTGATAAGCTCTAGATTTCATGACAGGTTGGTGAAGGAGCCAGTCTAGAATCCAGGTTTCCTGATTGTTTCTACTGTATTATGATGCTTCCTTTAAAAAATTAAATACCTATATAATATTGTTTCTACTGTATTATGATGCTTCCTTTAAAAAATTAAATACCTATATAATATCCCTTGAAATTAACTTTATATTTCACCAATCAATATATATTAATTTGAGACCACCAAATATATTTATGTGACATTATAGAACTTCCCTCACACCGTCATTTTGCCTAATGGCAGCTTATATCTACCTGTAAAAAGTATCAAGACTTTTCCTTTGATGTTTTTAGTGCTTACTCAATGCCAAGTTTAGCATCTAGACTGTATCATGTTTAATGGAAAAGTAGATTGAATTTCTGCCTCATTTTTATGAATTGTGCTGTAAGAGCATGCCACCCGCAGTCCCCAGATAATCTTGTCTAACAGCATTGGTGGTATAATGAATTAGTCTTGCAAGGGTCTGCTGCTTCTAGAGGGCTAAGCAGGGGATCAAATCCTCCCTTTGTAGTGAGACAAGCTGCCAGAGAACTGATTGATATTGCAGACAGAAGTAGGACTTCAAGGAATGAATAAGCGGATAAGTGGGGGAATAAGTAGATAATACTACTACTTTGCACTTAATGTCTGTTGTTTGAGCATCTGAAGGCAGCTGTATCCTTCAGCATCAAGGTCTTTTCATGTAAGGAGAGAATGGGGACTTTCCCTTTACACTGTGGTCCTACTCCATAATCAATAAATCAATGAAAAGGCTTCCAAAGGAAGATCAGTGGTAAAGATTCTTTTTCCCCTTTCTCTGAAAAGCTAAGTCACCAGGATGTGAAGCAATCGTTCTAAAAGTTATCTTGATCTTGATGCAATGTTTTGTGTGCACTTTCTCCTACAATGTTTGTATCTGAAAAAAAAGCAACTTCTACTGTACCAAGTAAAGCTTTTACTGTATTTTTTTAATCCCTTCTGATTGTGTCAGACTCACTCCCTCTGAGTAATTCTCATTCTTACATTTATTTTACTCCTTAAAAATTTCCCTTGTAAATCTTATTTTAGGTCAAAGTCCTTAGACAGTAAATCTTTAAGACAGCTTCAGGCCATTATGGCTCCAAGAAACCATTGTGAAGTGAAGCTGTGTTTAATAAGGTTGATGGACCTTGTTAGAGATCTCTTTGAGTATACCTTCATTAATTTTGTACACATCTTGTTAAATCCGACAAAGAGGGTAAGTTGCCAAGCCAAAATTGTTTTCTTTTAGCAGACCATGACTCAAAATTCAGAAGCTGACTTCTAGGAGAGTTAGAGAACAATACTGGCTGCCACATGTTTTTTTAAGGTAACTTTGCTCTTTATTTCACAGAGACTAGAATAATTTTCTAGAGATCAAACCATCAAATATAAATACCAAATGACTTTAAAAAATATTGTTTAGCCATCTTCTCTATCTATGGCTGTTTTTTGCTAGTTTATGTTGTATGTGGGGTTTCTTTTTTAAATCATAGATACCTTTGAGATCTCAAAGATCATCAGATCTAACCTCTCGTGCAATCTGGCCTTTAACTCTATAATTATAATATGCAAGTAACTGGCTTATACTTCCCTTAGGAGGTAAGAGAGCACAGATCTATTCTGTCCCCTGAAGATCAGAAAAAAATATAACAGGGTAGGGGAAAGAGAAAAACAAATAAACCAAAACAATAATAAAACAACAACAAAAACACTGCTAAGTTCTTGACTTCATGTTTTATAGTTTGTCTAGGGAAAAATTGCATTCTTCTAACAAACTGCATTTCCTTTAAAACACAAGTTTCAGACTTGGTGAAAGATTAAAAAAAAACTATGTACATATGTATTTAATTTCAGAATATTACAGGGGTACAAATATTTTGGTTAAATAATTTGCTTTTATACGATTTGAGTCAAAGTTGTAAGTGTGCTCTTCACCCAGATAGTGTGCATTATACCCTTTACGTGTGAATTTATCCATTTTCTCCTGCCCCCTACTTGATTTCCTTTGAGTTTTACTTCCATATGTGCACATAAGCATTGACCAATTAATTCCAGTTTAGAATAGAGTACATGTGGTGTTTGTTTCTTGCACTACTTTTTTTAGAATAATAGTCTCCAGTTCCATCCAAGTTGTTACAAAAGATACTACATCACCATTTCTTTTTTATGGCTGAATAGTACTCCATGGAATACATATACAACATTTTATTAATCCACACATATATTGGTGAACATTTGGGTTGTTTCTACATCTTTGCAATCATGAATTGTGTTGCTATGAAGATTCAAGTGCAAGTGTCTTTTTTATAAAATGTCTTTTTTTCCTTTGGGTAAATACACAGTAGTGGGATTGCTGGATCAAATGGTAGCTCTACTTTTAGTTCTTTGAGGTATGTCCATACTATTTTTCATAGAGTTTATACTAGTTTGCAGTCCCATCAACAGTGTACAAATGTTCCTTTCTCTCTATAGTCATGCCAGAATCTGTTGTTTTGACCTTTTGGTAAAAGCCATTCTCAGTGGAGTTAGGTGATATCTCATTGTGATTTTGACTTGCATTTCCCTGATGATTAGAGATGTTGGGTGTATTTTCTTGTGTTTGCTGGCCATTAGTGTATCTTTATTGAAAAGTTTCTGTTCGTGTCTTTTGCACACTTTTTAATGGGTTGTTTGGTTTTTTTCTTGCTGATTTGCTTGAGTTCTTTGTAGATTCTGGTTATAAGCCCTTTATCAGATGTATAGCATGCAAATATTTTCTCGCATTCTGTAGGTTGTCTATTCGCTCTATTGATTGTGTCCTTGGCTGTGTAGAAGCTTTTTAATTTGATTAAGTCCCACTTATTTTTGTTGTTGCTATGATTGCTTTTCAGGTCTTCTTCATAAAATCTTTATCTAGGCCAGTGTCTTTAAGGGGTTTTCTAACATTTTCTTCCAGAATTCTTATAGTTTCATGCCTTAGGTTTAAGTCTATTATACATCATGAATTAATTTTTGTGAGTGGTGAGAGGTGCAGATCCTATTTCAGTCGTCTACACGTGGCTATCCAATTTTCTTGGCACCATTTATTGAATAGGGATTCTTTTCCCCAGTGTATGTTTTTGTCTGCTTTGTCAAAGATCAGTTGGCAGTATGAGGATGGTCTCATATCTGGGTTCTCTGTATTGATCCATAGATCTTTGTCTCTGTTTTCATGACAATTCATCCTGTTTTGGTTACTATAGCCTTGTAATATAGCTTGAAGTCTGGTAATGTGACGCTTCCCAATTTGTTCTTATTATATAAGGTTGCACTGTCTGTTTGGGGTCTTTTTGGGTTCCATACAAAGCATAAAACTATTTTTTTCTAGATCTGCAAGAAGGGGCTCTGGCATTTTCATAGGATTGCATTGAATTGGTAAGTCACTTTGGGTAGTATAGACATTTTAACAATGTAAATTTTGCTGATTCATGAGCATGATGTGTTTTTCTATCCGTTTACATCCTCTGTGATTTCTTTCCTCAGTGTTTCATAGTTCTCCCTATAGAGGTCTTTCAACTCCTCAGTTAGGTATATTTCTAGATATTTTATTTTGTTTGTTGCCATTGTGAAAGGTATTGAGTCTTTGATTTGATTCCCAGCTTGATTGCTGTTGGTGTATGTAAGTGTGACTGATTTGTGTGCATTATTTTGTACTCTGAGACTTTGCTGAATTTATTTATGAATTCCAGGAGTTTCTTGGTTGAATCTTTGGGGTTTTCTAGATATAAGATCATATTCAGAAAAGAGTGATTGTTTGACCTCTTCTTTCCCCATTTGGATACTCTTATTTTCCTTCTCTTGTCTGATTGCTTTGGCTAGGACTTGCAGCACTATGTCGAATAGAACTGGTGATAGTGGGCAACCTTGTCTGGTTCCAGTTCTAAACAAGAATGCTTTCAGTTTTTCCCCATTCAGTATGATATTGACTGTGGGTTTGTCATATGTGGCTTTAATAATTTTGAGGTATGTCCCATCTATGCCTATTTTATTAAGTGTTCTTATCAAAAAAGGGTACATATTTAATACTGCCTCTGCAGCCATCTTTCATTTGACCAAATTTTTTTCTGAGCTGAGAGTTCTCAAGTTGAGATCAAAATAAAAGTGAAAGGAACTGTGTGGGTACCCGTGTTTGGGGACGGGTGCAATAAGAACATAAAGTATCACTGTTTTGGCAATCTCTGTATACTAGTGATAATTATAAGCTTATGTATTTTTTTCCACTTTATAATTTTAAAACACTATCTCATTTGATAACTCTTACAGTTCCCTTGTAAGTGAGGTGGTATAAGTGGTGAAATCCTTATCTAATAAACATGAAAATAGAGTTTCAAGTTTTCCTGAAGGCCAGAGACCTAGTAAGTATCGGAACCCAGACTTGACTGGAGGCCTTTTGATTCCAAGCCATTGTTATTCAAGCCAAGTATGAAGTGCTTTCAAATACAGCATCAGATACAGCAAATCGGCTAGTTACTATGAAGTGCTACACAAAATGTTAGTATGTAGTGTTATCAAATATATCCTCAAGACCTGGGTACTCATTAGGCCATTTTAAGTGCAAATCTTTCCTACATAAAGGAAATTGACTGATAAGCTGCATATAAAGAAGTTACGTGCTGTGACTGAATTCACTTCTTCTAAGTTTTTTGTTAACTCCAAACTTGTTCTTCCCTAAGTCAGTCTTCTTTTTTTTTTTTCACCCAAATCCAGAGAATACTGCTCTTCTTGGTAGATTATAGGTTCTGCCCTTTCAGTATGAGGTGAAAACTACCTTCTACACAACTACACACATTCTGCTGTATCATGTTTTAGCTCTTTGTTTTCATTTAATTTTGTCTACTTGTCTGAGAGTGCTACTTGCTCCAGTCCTTTGTAAGATAACTTCCAATATACTTGGGTGCCTGCTATACTTCTTTGAGTGTCTCAAGCATCTTGTCATCGTTTTTTTCTACTGTCAAATCTTCCATCTCTCATATGATTCACACATTTTATATCTTTGATAAAAAGCCCACACTTAGAACCAAACAACTTTTACCAGAGAGAAACAGAGATTACCATTTATGAATTCCTTAATGTGTTTATTAGAAAACCTATTCTACTCAGCAAAACCTAACAGATTTTAAAATAGAACTGGAGGCAACTGAATGGGCTGGATGAGATGCAGTTCTGGTGCCCTTAGAATGCAAGCCATAGGCCACATGCATGCATTTCTCATAGTAAAATGTAACAACTAATGTAGTTCTTTAAAATATGAGATGCAATACTAAGAATGAGGAGGACAGGAGAGCCACTTGATGCTGACGAAATAATTACAAAGCATTGGGACACTCATTTTCCATCTTCGACTTTCATATTGTCTGTCTTGAAAATGAAATGGTTTGGTTATATGATTTCTTAAGCCTCATAATGGTGTGATATTCTTTAGTTCTATTTTTACCAGTGCTTATAATTACTGCTCATATTATCATCATTATAGCTAGACATTCATTTTCATTCTTTATCTTTACAACACCACGTTTCCCTCAGAGACGGTGACAGAGCCCTTCCTCTCTTCTCTGCTGTCCTTCCTGGGGCCTAAGAAGAGAAAGTGGCACCATTATTGTGGATGAATCAATTTTTGCCCTAGGAAATAACAGAAAATAGATTTATGAGCAAATGCTTCATTGATTGATATCTGCTAAAGATGCACAGTCCTGTGGAAGAGTAATGATAAAGAAATGGATCCTTGTGTTTTAATTCCTGAATTTATCTTGGGAACATTGGCCAGCCCCTGCTGGGTTGGGTCTTTCAAGGCTGAGGATATTTTAGGAAGATTGGTTTTGCTTTACAGGTCCCAGATAAGCAGAGAGTGTAACTCTCTAATTAGCCTTGCAGGTCTGTCCTTAAAGAAACAAGAGTGTAGCATCCAGCAGTTTAAAGAGGCATCCTCTGCAATTGTTTGCTGAAGGTCAAAGGGTAAATGCTGTTGTGACAGTTGGGTGGACTCGACACATTTCTCTGTGGAGGATGAGAAGAAAGAAGAGAAGTTGATATTGATCTTTGGTTATAGCAATAGCAGAAGACAGTCCCCAAAATTCTAGGATCTTTTGTGTACCCTTTCAATTCACATGAAGAGTTTCCATTTTTAATCTGAGAAGTTAGAAAAATAAAGTAATAGTAAATAAGAAATGATTTAGCCCATACCTATACCTTCAGGGAAGTTAAGTCATAAAGGCTTCTGGAAGTTTAAAGTTACCTTAAGTATGAGAAAGATAAAGAGAATTCAGGTCCACCACGGTCTTATTCTAACATACGTTTTTCACTCTACCTTCCATCTTCCAAGTCCTTTCAGGCCCACCTAACTCCGTGCTGTTGCTCAGAATACACCATTTCACATCTCTGTCTTTTAGCCTGTGCTGTGGCTTTAATTTATGCCTTCTCTTCCTCTTTCCAATTCCTTCTCAGCCTTAAAGATTCAACTCATTATCTCTTCTTGGAGAAATAATCACTCCTTCTGTGTTCCCATAGCACTGTAACTGTAACTTAACACTTAGCATTTATTTTAGTTACTATTTCACATATATTTCATCCTGACTTTGTAAACATACTAGGTTTTTTCTTTTTTTACGTAAGTCTCTTCCACTAGATGAGGAAGTCCGAAGACAAATATTGAGTCTTTTTCTTCTTTGTTATTGCAGGATCACAAAGTGTACAGTTATGTTTGAAAAAGAAGTGTGTATGTAAGAGAAGAAATAAAATGGTCTCTAACTGATGGTCTCTAATACCCCTTCTATAATAGCATTGATATACCTCCAATGGAACTATGGTTTTACGTTAGAAAAGAATCAACTAATTTTTAACCACCTACTATTTACTTTAGCCTTGATGTTCGTTTTTCTGTCTAGATTCCTCATTAGAAAAAGGAGGGAAAACTCAACTGATTAGGTGAACCAGTAAGCATTTTTGATCTATTCTAGAGTAATAATGAAGATCAGAAGGGGAGATTGTCTGATATTTGAGGATTATACATGAGTTTTAGTTTGCTTAAATGGTCTTCCAGCTATTGACCATGACTAAGAGTTTATTATGGTTGCTAGATAAAAGTTGTGAGACTCCGGACCATTTGAGAAATGATTTAGGGGAGAAGAAGCTGAATATATCTTTTAAAGAGATGCCCAGACTGAAGCATCAGTACCCTGGTCATAATCTTAGAGAATCGAGCCATACCACCAACACTTACACTGTTATCAACTCAGCCCTCTGACTTTGCAGTTTAAATCCCTTATCCACAGAGAATCTGTCTGAATCACAAAACCTAGTAAATCAAAAGGAATAATTAAAGAAGATAATACAAGTAACTGATTAACATGGGAGTAACATTGCTACTTCATTCACTTAGCAAATGAGTTACAAGTAATTCATCAGTTTTAGTTTTCATTTTGTTGGAGTCAGCTTCCCCTTAGCAAATGTGTGTGTGTGTGTGTGTGTGTTCGTATTACTTAGAATGAAGTCTGACTTTGCTATGTGCTTCTTTCTGTGAATTGAAGACAACACCTGTATTGGATCCCGTTTGAAGAACTGATTTAATTATTGCTATTCGAAGGCTATCATTTTCTATTTCCCTTTACTTTTAGCAATATATACATTGATCCTAAAGCAAATTTCAATCTTTGCATCTTTGTTGGAAATTACCTGTTTTTTTAGATGTATCACCTTTCCTGAATCTTTTTAATCTCTTTGTAACAACATTACACAGTTGTCTAGCTAATGATCCATGCAGGTCATGTTTTCTTACAAAATCAAACCAACGGCTTCCATAGGCCAGAAGATCTGGCTTAACCACCCAGGGCATAGAGGCACACCTACTTGGTTGCACCACTTTTTAATCGAGTTGTGAATCAGGCTTGAGAAGCTGGAGTTAAGTCAATTTATTGTGTCTGCAACAGTAGGAAACTCAGAACAACATTTAGGGGGAAAAGGCTGCTAAAGGGGAAAATAATACCTAGGGAAATCATTTGTGGCCACAGGACCGCTCCTTTTCACTTGCAGAGCATGCAAATAGAAACATTGATTAGCTCCGAGACTAAATTTTTCCACATTGTTTGGGCATGCGTGTGAGACAGTAATCTCTTCTGTGACAGAACAACCTGTCCCATGTAGGAGAGTACGCAGTTTGAAGCCTGCAGACCTGAGTTCCAAGCTCCAGCCTTAAGCATAGTTTATGTGTGAAACCAAATATAACATTTAATGCCTCTGAAACTTCATTTTCTTACCTGAGAATTGGGGGTAATATGGCTATGCTCACTTTACAGGTATGTTATGTGTATCAAACCAGAACAGCCATCTAGCAAGCAGAATTTGGGTGCTTATTCTTCTCACTTTCCAAGCTGCAGGAAATACAGATTGGGCATCACTCTTGTCCTCAAGCCCCTATTTGATTATGGTATTCATGAAAAGTTGAGTAAAAAGTAATGAGATGAGATTTAAAATAATATAGATATCTCCAGAATTGGATAAAGTTTTAGAGGAGAGATCAACTGGCTTCCTAGAGAAGACAAGAAATGACAAAAGAAGACAAGAAGATAGGCCCAGCACAGTGGCTTACTCCTATAATCCCAGCACTTTGGGAGGCCTAGGTGGGAGGATTTCTTGAAAGCAGGAGTTTAAGGTTACAGTGAGCTAAGACTGGGCCACTGTACTCTACCCTGGGTGAGAGTGAGATGCTGTCTCTTAAAAAAAAAAAAAATCCAGTCAGGCTTGAGGCTCTGACTGGGGGGGCGGGCAAGGGCAATGTACGTAACCTTAACATTTGTACCCCCCTTAATATGCTGAAATAAAAAAATATATAAATATATTTTTAGATAAAAAAAATCCTAAAAAGATCCTAGCAAGCACAATGGCTCAATACTAGGTACACAACAGACCCTCAGCAAGTGAGGGTAAAATGGAAGGGGAAGTAACAGTTGTGTTAAAGAATGCATTTGAGTTTGCTATTAGAGATAATAGAAGAACTAGGGTATACAAAACTGCAAAATTGTGAAATATAAGTTAGGAATCCTTTATAAGCTGAAATGCAAAATATATGTCCTACTCCTCTTATACAGCCCCAAACCACTGCATCCTTCTTGGCCCATTAAGATTTTTCCAATAGAAGGACACAATTAAGACTATCCTAGACAGAAATATGGAATAGTTTAAAGCTAGAATTGGTCACTGGGGCTCTTACCAAAACATTTTCATGTGCTCTTTAAGTTGTATTTAGTTATTCATTTTGGAAAATAATCCCCAGGGTTTTCCTCCAAACCTTTCTTACGGGCCCTGTTTTCCAATTCCACATATGCTTCACTGTCGTCTGCACTTGGGGTACCTGGGACAAAAAAAGAACACTAGAAAGTCATTTATTTTCATGTCTTTATTATTGTTTTGGACCAAGGCTTCCTGTACTACACACTTCGAGTGAGTGGAAATGGTTTCCAGAGATAGGTGTTTTTTCTCCCGTGGCCTGTTGTCATAGAAAGAAGATGACACCAGCTTGGTGATATTTGCACCAGGAGAGCAGGCGATGTGTGCTGCTTCCCCAGTTTTAAACACCATGGTTTGTCATACCTTAATTACTTCAACCCCTCTACTGGAGATGATCAGGGAAACAGTTATCCTGGGTCCAGCTAGGGTGTCAGTCTTTCTTTTTCCCTGATCATTTTGACTCTTCTTTTTCTAAATGTCATTTTCATTGTTTCATGTGGCTTTTTGTTGTAAAGGGTTGCTTTCTGCCAAAAAACATTATCGAAGCAGTTGTACAGTAAGTGTGTATTGTCTGTTAGAAATGTATAGAAAATCCGAGAATGTCAGGCCCAGAAATCCCACAGGACTTGGCCAACCCTTTGTTGTACATGTAGCAGGCTGAGAAACAGGCTAGATAGCTATGTCAAAACCTCATAGCAAGGAACGGAGTGAGTAAAGTGAATTAAAATATATATATTTTTAAAAACCACATTTGCATACATCTTTTTTTTTAATACTTCGGATCTAGGGGGTGGTGCAATCCTGAACAGTGTATGTAGCAGAGAGTATTAGTGGAAACAGGGCTCTTAGAGTGACTTAATTCAACCCCCATAGTCCTGGATACAAAGGTGGTATATGACACCACCAATCCAAGTTATCCAAGTTTTCCTGAAGTCACAGATCTATAGCTTTTCCTACTGTTTTGTAGAACTGACCTGTGGCTACCAGTGAACACATATCCTACAACTAAAGGTATAGACCAGCAGAAATTAAAACCAGAGAAGGATGTTGGAACTCTCTGAAAGCAAAATGTGATTCTTTTTTCCCCTTGGAGTTTATCCAGTTCTCCAAAGTAAATACACCTCCTTTTTATTTTGCCTAGGGATTTTTTTTTTTTTTTTTTTTTTTACTGGAAAGGGTGGAGAAGATTTACGTAAGAAAGAAAGCTGAGTTGCCTCAAAATACAGCCTCCAGAAAGAATGAGACATCCCCTGCGCAACCTATTATTCATGCTGAGAAAAGTGAAATAGAGGAACTGAAAGTGAAGCCTAAAATTGCCAGGGCTGAAAGCTTGATAGAAATCAACTCATCTATTGAATCAACCACCTCTTAGGTTCTTTAGAAAGGAAATACCACAAGAAAGAGATGTCTGATATAAAGCTGATAGGGAAGTTGTCTGTCTTCATCAATAGTGAAATTCAGATCATGGTTAAATAGATAAATGTGAACTCCAAGAAGGCTAAAAATGCCAAATACATAACAGCACCAAGTCCAATAAACAGATTGCAAACCTGAGGAGTGGACAAGGGAAGTGTCTTGCTTCAGATGATATTAATATAATGAATTTACTGTCAGAGCCAGAACTTAACCCAAAGTCCATCCCTTTTGAAACAATGTCCTTTCTTGCATGATTTTTTAAAGGCAACAAGCGTTTCTTTTCTATGGTTTTAGGGCAGAGTAAATTATTAAAATCTGGAATTGTATTGCAGTATATCCCAGTATGGAACCAGAAAGAAAGGTGATGTGTTATGCAATTAGCTTGAGTGAATATTTATTTATTATATAATCAACAAAAAGGATTAGGTCAAAATCACATAGTTGAAACTTAGAGCCCAGCTTTCTGCTCTTGATTCTAGATCTCTTTCTTTCTATCCTTGTTGACAACTTCATTTATGATCATTTACTGTGGTAACAGCCAAATAGAGGATGTGGCAGTAAGTAGGAAAGCCAACGACTGAAATATAATTTTAATCAGACTATTGAAACATGAGAAAATCTAGTGCTTTCAAAAGTGAGAATTTATGGTATTTAGTAGTCACGTTCAGAACTATAGACATTAATGAATAAAATGATAAAAGGGTACTAAAATTTATTTAGAATCTATCATAAACCATTTACTATTATAGGGTTGGCTAGGAAAGTTCGATGTTATAATGTGGGATGATATTTTGATTTTAGAGATGAAAATTCAAAAAACTAAGTAAAAACTCTACTATTCAAACACAAGTTGGTTTAAGACCTTCTCTTTCCAAAATAGAACAATCAATGGGGGTAGAGATGAGTATGTTCATTTTAATGAATAATGTATAATAGCAATAAAAGGTAGTTAATTTTGTTCATGAGTATTTGCTCTTAAATATTAACAAATATTTTAAATAATACTAGCTCCTAGTGCTGTTATAGTAAGGTGAGCTCTGTTGTACATTGTTGGTCTACACATAAACTGGAATAACGTCTAGCAATCCGTGTATCGACCTTTAAATATTTTTTAATTTTAATTAAATTGACTTATGTTAATGTATCTTAATTAACAGTGTAATATTTTTTTGCTTTATGGTTATAGCGTTAAAAGAAAAGTAGAGCTAGGTACAGTGGCTCACGCCTGTAATGCCAGCACTTTGGGAGGCCAAGGTAGGAAAATTGCTTGAGTCTAGGTGCTTAAGACCAGCCTAGGCAACATAGCAAGTCTCCTTTTCTAAAAAAAGTAAAAATAAAAAAACATTAGCTAGGCACAGTGGCATGTGCCTATAGTCCCAGCTTCTTGGGAGGCTGACGCAGGACAATTGCTTGAACTTAGGAGTTTGTGGCTGCAGTGATCTATGATTGGGCCATTGCACTTCAGCCTTGGTGACAGAGCAAGACCCTATTTCTAAAACTAATTTTAAAAATTTAAAAAAAGAAAAATGGAAGCAAATTGAATACCCAATTAATGGGAAATGGCTAAATTAATTACATTAAGGAGAATGTACTCATGTTAGCAGGTTAATTTTAAAAATAGGTATATGCAAAAAAAAATAGGTATATGCATCTGTATGTACAGATATATATATATATGTAACTGAGAAAATACCTTTAATATTTAATATCATATGTACAGTTTGTAAAACACATACTTATGTGTAATATGTATTTCTGGAAGAGAGTATACCAAAATTTTTATAATGGTTACTTTTAGTTTCTGGGATAAATGACTACATTTTATTACATACACTCTGCTTTTTTATGTTTTCAGCAACATATTTGTAGTCTAAACAAACTGCATATATTTAAGAAATCCTAAAAAGATCATTTTTGTACAATGAAGTATTGAGTTCTTTTTGTTAACATATATGATATGGAAAAGAAAAGTAACTTGGAAATATTGGACAAATATGTCAAAATCTTTATTAATAAGGAAAGCACTACTATACCAGTGGGGCAGGAATTGAGAGGAAGGCAAAAAATATTAAAAGATCATTTAAAGAAGAAATGTAAAGGACAAATGAACATATTGAGACACGTAATATCACTAGCAATCAAGGGAGTTCATATTATTAATAAAATATTTTTTCTTGATAATTTTCAATGCCATGGTAGTTATGGAAATGTAATTTGGTGAAATCATTTTGGAAAACAGCTTGATACTATAGCCATCAAGTAACTTAAGTCCATAATGTTTGACCTAGTACTTTTTGTTGTAGGAATGCTTAACAAACGAAAATGCTCATAATATTATGATGACTTAAAAAAATTATGTCGAGGGTGATCTTTCTCTTGTTTACATACATAAACCACAGGAGGAAAACTACAAAAACTTAATAATTCTGAGTGGTGTGCTTATAGTTGACTTTTAATTTTTTTGGATTTGTCATTTTTTCTTCTAAGTATCACACTATTTTTATAATCTGAAATATTTTAAATGCATAATAGAAAACAATATGAGGAGAGATGATCTTATCTCCATACATTTGTATATCTATTTACTTAAACTGTTTTGGTGCCCTTCAAAAATAAAACACTATCTAAATCCAGGGAAGAGGTAAAAATACTGTTGTTATTATTATGATCATAGAGTGGGATGTCTGGTAAATGAGCAGTAGGGCCATGGACATGGCATTGAAAGAGGGATAAATACGGGGATGGGGGCAGAAGGAAACGTGAATCTAACCACACAGCACAGTGTTTATGTGGATTCTGGAGTCAAATGCACAGATTCTGATCTCAATTCCATCATTTAGTATCTGTCTGCATCTCAGTGTCTTCATATGTAAAATAGCAATGATCAAAGTATCTAAGCCATGATTTTTTATGAGAATTATAAATGAGTTTGATACATGTAAAATATCTTGGAAGAGTACCTGATTCAAAAAATACAAAGAGAGACAATCTAAACCCTCTCCACCATTTTATCTTTTACTTGAACATTTACACAAATAAAACATTATATCTTGAGTGTAACTGTAGAACAGAACTCATCTCTATGCCCATAAGGCTTACCCATTTTTCAGAGCCTAGCTCTTAGGTGACCCTAAGATGAATGTTATTTGGTATCTTGCTTTGGACTTTAGCTTTAGACTAAAGACAAAATTGATTTGGTGAACAATTTAGGGGCTCAGAAGCTTCTACAAATGCTAATTCATGTCCCCTATTTGAGGCAAGAGGGGAAGGAAATCACTATATCAGGAAGGATAGAGCTTTGAAAGTTACTCAGTGTGTTCTATTTATCATCCTTTAACTTAATGGTAGCTGACATTAAAAAGATCTATTTGATTTTGTTCTGCAGCAGCTGGGAAAGCCACAACATTTCTTAGTTTTCACAGAGGTTCTAAAAACCTCAACCTTTTTTGACTATTACAGGTTTGTTATGCTGACAACCTTCCCTTTTGACAAATAATTATTGAGAGTTTGAGATACTGAGCTTGAATTGAAAGCATTATTTTTTCTCTATTCTATTTTAATTAGATACTGTACTATGATTCTTACAGAAAAGGCATCTTTGTGAGATACATGTCTGTCTCATAATAAATACGTTGGGAAAATAATCTCCTGTTCAACTTTCTAGTTCTTTACTATAGAATTATAGAACTGTTTAATTGAGCTAATATTTATTAAGCTTTTAGAAGACTAAATGTGGTGTGATGAACAGAAATGTACTTTGACTTTAAAAAGTTCATAACCTAGAGGGGGAGACAGTTAAGTATACAACTTTTTCCACTGAAAGATAGAATTTTATTACTGCTTTTATATATATTCATATAAAATAAGAGAAGATTTAAATTCAGGTAGAAGATTGGAGAAGTCCTCACGAAGGTAACATTTAAAGAATCTGAGGCCAGGCACGATGGCTCATGCCTGTAATCCTTGCACTCTGGGAGGCCAAGGTGGGAGGATTGCTTGAGGTCAGGAGTTCAAGACCAGCCTAAGCAAGAACGAGACTCCATCTCTACTAAAAATAAAAAAAAAAAAAAATTAGCTGGGCATGGAGCACGTGCCTGCAGTCCCAGCTACTTGGGAGGCTGAGGTAGGAGGATCACTTGAGCCCTGGAGTTTGCGGTTGCTGTGAGCTGGGCTGATATCACAGCATTCTAGCCTGGGCAACAGAATGAGACTCTGTCTCAAAAAAAAAGAAAGAAAGAAAGAAAGAATCTGAAAATGATTATATCAGGTAAAGAGAATGAAGGCATTCCAAAGTGAGGGACCAGATTGAGCAAAGGGACAGCAATGGTCAGCTGGGGCCAGCACGTAGAAAGAAGAGTGAGTGGATTATAAGGAAATTGAAGCTGAAAGGGTAGTTTGGGGCCATATTTCGAAGGGCCTGTCTAAATAGTTGGTTTGGTCCCATTGGCATTGGGGCACCCTGAGGAGTGACATCAGAATCTTTTAAGACAGATGAAGTGATGGTGAGGAAATTCTAGGAAGGAGGGGAGAAAGTAGAGACATTGCTGTATATTCTTTTTTCTTTCGTAACCAGGTAGATTTTTGGTTAAAACATAGAAGAACTGATAAACAGTTGGCCCTGCATATCTGCTGGGTTTGCATTCACAGATTCGGCCAACCATGAATTGAAAGTATTCACGGAAAAAAAGTAACAATACAACAATAAAAATAACTCAAGTACTATATAACTATTTACATAGTATTTACATTGTATTAGGTATTATAAATATAACTCATATGGAAATTACTTAAAGTATGTGGGAGGATATACATAGGTTATATGCAAATCCATGCCATTTTGCGTAAGGGACTTGGGCATTAATGGATTTTGGTAGCCATGGGGGTCCTACAACCAATCCCCCCATGGATAACTGAGGGACAACTTTTTAGAACCAGCTATACATTTCTTCTCAAAGTCTCAACTGTTGCTATAAAAAAAAAACACCAATTTTTTATTTCCCTTAATAAATAACTACCTAATCCTAGCTAAATTTATCCAAGCCCTTGGCTTTTTCTAACCTCACTTCACTCTCAGTTCCATAGAAATAAGGTCTTCTCTTGGAACCGATTATCTCTGTTATCTCTGTTACTCAGCTTCAGGAAACCTAAGCATTTCCCTTCGTCTATGCCTCTGCCTCCACGCATGGGATGCAGACATAGATTCAAGAGTACAAAATTGCATCCCTTTCTTAACTGCTAGAATTTTATAGGCACTGTGTGTTGTTTCCTAACCAACTCCACATAGCAGGGATGAAGAGCTTCAAGCAAATATTTTCTGTGTGCCAAGGATATATATATACCTGTTTAACTTTCTCACATAGCGATATAAAATTGAGCCATTGACATTTGGTTTGGCATTTCAAATCTAAGAAAAATACATAATAAATGATGAAGATTATTTATTTTTTGTGGGTAGGAATAGATTTTCCTTTGTTTCTCACACAAATATAAACTCTGAAAAGTTAAAATATCTTCATATGATTAAATTAAAAAACCATGATATGATATTGTAATATGTTTGCAGAATTTTATAACATTATGACATTGGGCTGGGAAAAGCCTTTCAAACAATGTTCAAAAACCAGTGTCATATGGGGAAAAATGGTAAATTTGACTATGGAAAAAATTATAATTTTTCTACAACAAAAAACAAATCATAATATCATATGCAAATCTGAAAGACCAGACACACACATTAGAATATATACACAAACAAGCACATGTGTGGAAAAATATTTACAGCACTTATGATAAAGAGTTAAATAACTGTTAAAGAAGGATATTCAACAAAATGTTAACATTTTGTTATTTCTGAAAAGCATATGTGTTGAGCCCATGTCTTGGATTTACGTTCCCAAAGCTGTGAATTTATAGCAGTGGTGTTTTCACCCGGGAGCAGCGCTGACCCCTAATTCTGAGGCCATGAAGCTTTAAGAAGTCTGGGGAAGCGGCTGAGAATGGAAGGGTATGTGCTCTGAACAGAGTTGTTCTAACTCCTGAAGACTTGGGACAGTCACTTAAAATCCTTTAATTTGTTTATTTATCTGTAAAATGTCGGTAATAATACCTATATCACTAAGTTGTTAGTACATTACTAAACATTTGAGATCCCTGTGTAAGCATGGTTCCATGGTTAACTGAAGAGAATTGCTACTTCTTTGCAACCACCCTGCTTAAATCAATGCATTTTTATGTCAGGTACTTACACTAATTCTGAAATCAAATATTATGTGATGTACTATTATGTGATGTACTATGAATTAGCTCTTTTATGGAAATGTTTGTGCTAAATTCAAATTTATACGGACTATTAGCTAATTTTTCATTGTGAGGATATCTTAAAGCAAAAGACATGGATTTTTTTTTCCTTCAATGAATTGTTCTCTTTTTTTTTTATGTCGTTTAACTATCTTAAGTATCTGTGCAACTTGACTGCTTCAATTGTACAATATGGAGATGAGCAAATGGAGGAACAAATATCCAAGTAAAATAAGAGAAACATGAGTAATCCTGTAACTCACTTCCCTGAGATCTGGACAGAGACTCTTATCTTTGTAATGGTCTTTAGAAATCATTTAGTTCTGCCCCTCATTTCACAAATGAGGAATCTGAATCCAGAGTGGTTAAGTAACTTGCCCCAAGGGCACAGAGCTAGTTAAAAGCATAGCTGACAACAGGGCTGTATCTCTTAACTCCCAGTCCAGTGTTCTTCCTCCTCAACTACTTAAAGTTCTCAAGTAGCCATGGTAGATATATGGTTCTAGATTTTGTCCGGAATCTTTGCAGATATGTTAGAGACCATTGTCAGATTTGGTTGTGCTAAAGGTTGAATTACACAGAAAGATTTTGACTTTTTCATCCATCAAATCCTGCTGGGAATCTTTTGCCTTTTATGAACAATGAAGTTTGTTTACATTTTGAGTGTATATCATCAACACTTGAGACTGTGAGCCCTAGATTTAGTTGTTCAAATGGTTACATTATCCCATTAGTGTAAAAAGCAATCCAATAATAACTTTCTGGGGCAGTTGTGCTAATAGCATTTCCTCTAGCATTGATTCCCAAGCGTGACTCATTCAGAACTGCGGAGTGGCTGTATGAAATCCATTTGGGGCTGCAGCCGTGGAGAGACTGATTCAGTAGATCTGGGGCCAGGTCCAGAAATCTGTTTTTAAAAAACACCCAGGATGATTCTCAGAATTATCCAAGCTTTTGGACCACAAGAATAGAGCACAGCTTTAAGGAGCAACCATCTGCTTTCCACTATTGACCCTTAAGCTGTCAGGGGGTGTAGAATTTAAATACATGGTAGAAATAATTATACTGCGTTTCTTTTTTGCCTTGTAGCCAGTGATCATTTGGTTAATTACAGGTAGTAAGAGAGGTCATGCTTCCCAATATTTGAGTGAAGAAACAAATGTTTTATCTGATGTAAATTGTAGTGTTGCAGAGTATTGTGATATTCTTGGATACTTGAGATCAAATTATATTATGGGAAATTTTTCTTGTAAACCAGAAGGCATTATTACCAGTAATTCAGGAGCCTTAAAATAAATATCTGCCAATGATCACATCATCCTTTTATGGATACGTGCATTTTATGGATACTAAAGTAGAAGTAAAGAGGAGGCAAATCCAAGGTCATGAACATATTTGCAAATTATTTGTGAAATTTATGTATTAATCTATTCTGGCTTCTAATATCTTTTTGTCTTCTACATTTTATAACAAACCTAAATCTAGCTGAATTACTAATACTCAGTAGTAGGAAGAGAGTATTTTTAGTGAATTATATAATAACCATCAGGGTACATTTTATCTTCACTAAATCATGGTAACTGAAGCTAGAATCTGCATGAATGTTCTTATGTATTTATGTAAATATATTTTAAGGCTACATCCCTAGGCTCAACTTGAAAAAATTAATATATTTTAAGGCAAAAGCTAATTGATCGCTCATGCTTTACAATTTATTCTATTAATCATTTAAATGGAAGCATCATGTAAAATAGTCATTTTTATTACCCATCTACAAGAAAGGATATTATTTGTGAGCATTAATAAAAACCAAGAAAAATAAAGGAGAGAAAAGAAATATTCAAATAGATAAACTTTTTTTTTTTTAAAGGGCACATTTCTCAGGATTTCTTTTTCCTGCACATAATAAGGATGTTTATTTGTTTTTACAAGTTAACGGGACCAATTGTTTAAATTGTTATTGAAACAAGTTCTGAAAAATCAAATGCCTTATGTTGGCATTGCTTGATATGAAACTACTGGCATTTCTCTGGGAAAAAAAGTTGAAAACTTTTCAGCTATCAAGCAGTGGATTTTAGTTTTTATATTGATGAAATATAACAATGGATTTGAGTATTTTCCCCTATTTTCTTACTTTGTGTAATCATTCTTGAAACCCCAAATCTAGTTTATTTTTTTTAAAAAAGCCTACCAGAACTTTTCCTGAAGTTTTACTTTTCAGGTGCAAAAGAGTAAACTAACTTTCTGAAATGCCTTCTGTAAGTCGTGGTGGTGGTGGTACGGTTTGTTTGGGGAGATTTTGTTTTGTTTTTAAAAGAGAGTGCGCTTTCTTATGAAAGAGACAGGGAAAGTTTTACCTGTCTGTCTCCTTTTTTTTTTCTTCTTTCTTTTTCTTTTAAAGATTGGTGATAAGGAATTCTAACTACTTAATGAGATGGGAGAGGCCTCACTCCATTGGAGTGGAGGAGTCCAGGTGGAAGTTGATGGATTGGACAGGTAAAGAGAAGAGTCCCGCCCCCTCATGCCTATAGTTGGGTATATATTAGGAAACCTTAAATTATGTACAGAGAGAAAGACAGAGAGGGACTTGAGTTCTGTTATCTTCTTAGTAGATTCATATTGTAAGGGTCTCTGAGGGGGTGGGGGGGTTGGCAAAATCCTGGAGCCAGAAGAGAGGACAGCAGCATTGATCAATCTTACAGCTAACATGTTGTACCTGGAAAACAATGCCCAGACTCAATTTAGTGAGGTAAGGATTTTAGATTTTAGCACTTCATTTAGAGATGCTTTTTGATTTTTATTTTTTAAATAAAAACTTACGTATTTGTGGTTCTCGGTCACCCAACGTAATGTTTTTTGTAAATTGTATGTAAGAATCTTCTTTTCTTGGTTAATGTTTTCTGTGGTGGCTGTAAGATATTTTTTTTTTTTCTTTTAAGTAGGAGATAAACAATAGGAGAAAATGAAAAAGAAAAAATTCTGGGTGACATTGTGTATTTGAAGAAACCCACTATTCAGGAGTTTATAAAATCACTTTTTATAAGAACAGACTGAGAAAGCGGATCACATTCTGTTAGATACATTGAAATGACTACTCTGGTGGGTATTCCTGTACCAGTTAGACAAATTAGTTGACTCTATCTTAACTTCTTAGCTCAGTTATATCTCCAGACTTCACCCTAAAAGCAAATGAAGCTTTTTCAAAATAATCAGGTGAGATTTTTTAAAGCCATTTTTGTTTTTAATTATGTCAATCCAAAGACCCATCTGAATCCAGAGGGGACTGTAATAATGTCACTATCATCTGGCGATTGACTTATACTTTCACTGTGCAATGACAAATAAAGTTACGTTGGAGCGATGCATTATTAAGTATTTATACATGCATACATATAAATGTGTGTTACAGCATTCAGGATTTTATGTAAGAAATTGATGACTTGCCTTTCTGATCTCTTCTCTACAATTTTGTCTTAGGGACTTAAATCACCGGGCAAAGAGATAAGGAAAAAAAAAAAAAAAACAACTCCTGAAGAGAGTGTAAGGCTTTGAGGAAGTTTCCTAAGGTTGAGGGAGGTCTAACAACAATATTAGTTTACATTCCTCAGAATAGGGCAGCTGTGTTGACACTAATCAGATTCGGGGGTGGGTGTTGTAGAGAGAGAGAGTTCAGTGTTTCAGATGAAAATGCTTGCAGGTGAATGCTTGGAAAAGTAGACCAGAGTACTCAAATTCAGCTCCTTAAAAATCAAAACAGAATGCATAGTATTTGGGTGCAGACCGCAAAAGGAAGAGTCGAGCAAAGGGCAACAAAGCAGGGCCTGCACTATCGTATTGACCATGCTATTGTCTAGACTCCTGAACTGTGTAAATATAGCAGGGGAAATATCAAGTTATCTAAAGAAGGAAAAGGAAGTGCCTATTTTTCTTTAAAACATTCAGGCAGGCTTGCTTGTCCCCAGTAGAGAAACTTGAGTTTCTTGTTTTGCTTTAATAATGAAAGTTACCTTAAAATGTTACCAAACAATTTTTTTTAAAAAAGGAGATAACGTTTATGATTATCTTGTTAATTCTTTTGGATCCGATTTTGTACGGTTTCAATCATTAAGAGAATGATCTGTCTGTCGTATTATATCTGACTTTGTTGTTATTCATGAGCTATTTCACATACAGTATTTATAAGCAATCTAGGATCTATGTGTGTCTAAGTATAAAAGGGGAGAAGCAAAAGGTAGTTCAGAGATATCTATAAGAAAAGTACAAGGTTGGTGAAAAGTGGCAAGAAATGATTATTTTCAAGTTACATATAATGTTATGAAAGAAAAATATTGCATAAATCCTGTGATTAGAGGGTATTTGTAGGAATGATTGCCTTTTACGGTGGCGAAAGAGTCATGTCGTATCTGACAATACGGTATCCTTATGATGAAAGAAAATGCCTTTGCATGGGTTTGAGTTTTTCAAACTTTAGGTAAATGTGTGGTCAGGAGCTCAAAAGGCAGTACTTGTCTTTTTCCTGTTGGAATGCTGCTAAAGCATATGGAAAGTATCGATGGAAAAACATGGCTGAACTTCCCTACCTTCCTGCATCTTTTTGCATATTGCCTTCATGATTTCATATTCTTCTACCAGTGTATGTACTATGTGATAACTCCATGGCTTGATTTCCATTCTATTACTTAAGAATAACTTTCTTTTCCATATAGGGTAATGCTTTAATATTTAGTCCTCTATAAAAATGCAGTTCTACCTCTGACTACATCTGCCTGGAAGCACATGGCTCTGAGAATCATGAAATTTAATACAAAAGTTATAGCATTTTGGGATTTACGTTTATGAGTAACTTCAATACAGAAATAGCAATCTATAATCACACAAGAATTATTTTAAAAATTAGGCAGATTAAGAATATAAATGGCATACAACTTCCAATGAGAGTGAAAATTATTTAAAAACTGTAACCCATTCTTTGACTTCAAATAATTTGCGATAACTTCTTTGAATTGGTAAATTAAAAACAGAAGAAGAAAACTATTTTTTTCTCTACTTCCTTTTCCACAACTTTCTAGTTCTTCCCCACCCCCAGGCCCCCAGGAGAGCTGGATTTGGGGAAGCCCTTAATGAACAGGAAAGGGTCCGGAAGGGAGGAGAACATGGGCAGGATGTAACAGGCAAGGCTAAAGATTCTACCCTTGGGTCACAGTGGAGAGGCCTCAAGCAAGCTCCACTCCCCAGTGCCAGGCTTGGAATGACACAGCCTCTGGGACTGGTCTCGGACTTGGAGATAGAAAGGAACTTCTTCACAGATTAAGTTTTAGTCCAACTTTCTTACCAAATAAACTGGACTTGATTTGTGTGTGTGCATGTATGTCTGTGTATGTGCGTGCATGCGTGTGTGTGTGTGTGTGTGTGTGTGTGTTAGGCGGTATCTCAAACTCCTCCTTAGAAAGAGAGCTTTACTAAAATTCCCCATTGAGGGTTTTGGATAAAGAAGGAAAGATACTTTGGTAAATGGAACACAATATTTTAGAACAAAATGAGAATTCAAGGTTTCTATCCCAAAATCTCATTTTACAAATCAGGGTTAATGATTTTCGCTTTCTGTAGTTAAGAGAGCTATATATATATATATATGATTGAAATCCCTTTACTTAACTTTTTTCTTTTTAATAGCAAGGAAATACAGAATACACTCTAAAAAGACGGTTTTTGTGATTCATGGTAGATGCTCCCAAAGAAGCTTCCATGAAGAGCTGTTGTGCAAAGCTAGCTGCATGCGAGAATAAAAGTGCTGAGGTGGTAGTTTAAGTTCCCTAGAGTCCCAGGTCATTGTCATTTAGTTGACCTCTTTGCCTATATGGTCAAGGAAAATAGTCTGTCGTATTCCAGAACTGTTTTTACTGACTGAACATTTTTTTTAAAAAAAAATAGGAATGATTTTTCTTTTCACAGTTAATTAATGTATTATCTTAAGCTTTCCCCTGTTGTTGTTCTGAGATGTTTGGCATCACAGGAGAAAGCACTGTGGGTAAGAAGCAGAAGCTGCAGGTTTAATTCAGGTGTCAGCCAGACCATATTCCTCACTCCATGCTGTGGCCTTCGATTGCACTACTTGTTTTACAATTGGGCGCCCTCAAGCCCAGAGGGAACTGGGAGAAAGAGATCTTAGATCACAGGTCATAGATCATACCTTCCTTTACTACTATTGGGAAAAAAATGATTTGGTGATAACAAATCACTTATCGTTTACCAAGATAAGGAAAAGCATGTTTGTTTTTTTTTTGTTTTGTTTTGATTTGCTTTTTAGAAGAGCAGTGATCCTCAGCAGGAGCATGGGGAGTACAGCAGGAAGCATGAATGAATGTCTGGGTCATCTAAAGCAACTAAATAAATATTGGTTGCTTTTATATCATCCATACTACATGCATTGTCTGAATGCAAATTGCTAAAATTTTCTTAGATGATAAATATATACAGAATTTAGAATCTGTATTCTGCCTATAAAGGCTATTTATGTCTGAAGTCATGAGATTTTATGTTTACCAAGGAGGGATCAACCAAATTAAGAAATATGTTACATAAATGCACCCCAGCTTTGTTTGATGTGCATATGATTGTTTTAGGGGGGAATCTGAGGTGTTAAAACAGAAGAGGCTAGGTAAAATTCCTTCCTTTTTAGTACCATTATCAAATTAAACTTTTTCTTCTGTTGCTTATTTTTTAAACTACTAATTGTTTTATGTCAATAAATAGAGTGAACACAGATAACAAAGAGATTCTTAGTGAAAAACATCTTGATTATTTCCATAATTTCCATAAAAGTTTTACTATTTTGAAGATGAAATATTTTCCAAGCCCAATGGGCTCTCAATTTTCTTTTCATGTATGATAAGAAAAAGGTCAGATGACTGTTATGGTGTTTCTGTCCAGTGCCTGTTTGTTGAAGTCTATGAATGGTATCCATACACTTTGGTTCTGGAAGAGAATGGTTTGAAGTATCAAGGTGAAACATTCGATCCAAAAGTTAAGCTTTAATCTTATTCCTTGTCTTCCGTTAAGAACACAATTTGAAGGCCCAAGAAAATAGTGAAAGGTAGTTTAATAATGTTCCACATTTCTAAAAATTTTATAATTTTTACTTATATTTTTTGGTTTAGTTGTACTTTATCAATATTCTTGAAAAGTAGTATTGAGGAGGAGAAACTTACGCTAGAAGGACTGACTTTTTTGTAAATAAATGTTTAGTGAGCATCAATTATATAGAAGATGGTACAGAGGATCTAAAAATGAGAAAGTTCTTACACTAAGGAAGCTTATAATTCATTGGAGAATGAGCCAGATATATACATATGTTATGTGTGTGTGTGTGTATATATATATATATGTATATACAGATAACTATATATATAGTTATAATACAGAGAAGATCATAAGTGCCATGTGAACAGTGTAGACAAGACATAAAATGTCAAAGAGAGAGTCCCTTGAAGTAGGAGGATCAAGAAAGTCTATGTGTGTATGAAACATGTGGCTGACTTGGAAGGACAGGTAGAATTTTGTAAGTCCTAGAAATATAAGAAAGGAAGGAGAAATACAGGTGAAGAAATAATCATGAGCAAAGGCAGGGGTGGTGGGGGTGAATGCTGGTACACTCAAAAACATCAAATAGTTCAGAAGGAAGTAAAATTATGAGATAATTAGGAAATAAAGTTAGGAATGGCTCAGAGGGCCACAACACTGAGAGGAGAATGCATTTGTTATAGCAGTGTCAACAAGTCCTGGAAGGAGTAGTGTCATTGGAGCTCTACTAGAGAGCACTGGGGAGGGAAAATGGCTTTGCTCTAGACTGCCTGGAAGTATAAAAATGCATTATTCTACATTGCACATTGGCTGCATGTTTCGTAGGCATATCCACATCTCTGAAACCTTTGGAAGGGTAGGAATGGATTATTTTTTTAAGTCTCATACAACTCGTGTATTCTTTGCCCATAGCTCTCTTTAATAGCTGGGGTCCTTGCCGTAGATAAGTTGGGAACTGTTGGATTTGTTTTGTCCTTATTTATGCCTGCTATTCCAGCATAATTATTAATAGCACACCTTTTCGCTTTCAAAAGTGTCCCATTTAGAGAATAAATTATGTGGTTGCTCTAAAAATAAAGACCTTATTCTTTATTTCATTCTTTCCTAAAAAACACCACCTCAAAATAAAAAGTAGTATAAATTTGGCTGTAAACCAGATACAATGATTTTGATATACCAGCACAAACCATTTAGATTATTTACCCCCAATAAAAGAAGCATTTCCTTACATCCCAACAATTTCTGAGAATGAATTAAATATAGTCACTGTGATAGGCACTGTGAGGAAAGCAGAATTGACTAAGTCACAGCCAGTAGCCTCTGAAAATTCATGGTACTAGGGAATATATAAGGTGTTCATAAATGACTCCATTGTACATCATAATTAGTAAAAGATACAAAAATTTTAAAAGAGTGAAATGGAGTTTAAACTCTTTATGGTAAAGGTAATATTTAACATGATTTGAGAACTGGAATCCAGTGGAAGAGGAAGGGAAGGAAAGATATTCTATGCAGAAGGTAGAAAATTAATAAAAATACAAGGGAGAACTGTGCCAGACCAGATGAAGGAGGCTGGTATATTGATTTTAAAAGAGAATGTGTTGATTTAAACACTGATCTATGTTCAATATGTATAGCAAAATGGAAGCTGTTATAGAAATAGTAACAAAAGATAATAGAGGCATTTATCTTACTTAGTGAGCTGGAACCCATGTGTGTTTTAAAAGCGTGTATAGTGTTCAGAATTCAAGATTTAAAACTCTGACTGCATGCTCTGGGAGGATGCAGTGGCATCCCGCAGGGAGAGAGAGAATTGAGACCACGTGATTGCTTGGACTGGGAGAAGTTGCAAAGTGCCTGTTCTCCTTCCTTGGACTTCCACAGAGACAGATATGATGTCTTACCTTTTATAGGGACTTAGTAATTATATTTTAAAATTAATCAAAACTAAGGACAAAATTCAGACTGATTCTCTATGTTAATTAGGAGTTAACTTATTAAATAGTCATCTTACAATCAGTACAAAAAAGCCTTTTTCTCTAGCCATTGCTCTAAATGCAAATAGTGACCCTGAAGCTAAATTGTGAGAGGATATCCAAGTGTGACATTTGTTCAAAATGACAATCCCAACTGGGAAATAATAGAGCAAAAGGCAATATGAATGTCCCATCACAAAAACAAACAGCCCCACCAAATTAAATTAAAAAAACAAGGGAACATTAAGACCTTGGTATCTTAAATAAAAATATTTGCCATCGAATTTTCAGATTTTATTTTGGGACAAGTATACGCACTTAATATTTAACATTTAAAGAGATATTGGGAGAAGACAGGTCTTTACCCACATGAATATCCTTTCCTTCCACAATCTCCTTCATCACTTCCATCTCAGGAAGAAAACATAGACAATTGAAGAGATTAATGGTAGGGCAGACGAGGGTAGGCCACGTGTGTTGGGAGTGGGGAGGGTGAACCCGTTGACTTGATTCGAAAGCAAAGGGAGTAGATAGAAGGTCAAACTGGGCTCCATGATAAATGCAGAGACATCAAAGCTTGTGTCTCCTTTCTTTTTCTCTTTTTTACCAACCTAGTCCTTTCCACTTGCACAAAGTAGATTTTGAAAGTACCCAAGGTATGATTGTCCCACAGACTCTTGGCAGACATTAGGGAAAACAGTGAGGTTCCACAAAATACCACATTGCTATACAACCTCCTTTGAAGAGAAGAAATAAGTAGTTAAATGAGGTGTAAAGTCTTTCCTGAAACAGTACTTTACACTTCCCTGCATTTGATTTTCATATTTGGCCTGATACTGTAGCAAGTCCATGCTTTTCAAAAAGCATTCTTTTCCATTTTCTGCAAAAAAAATGTTTAGAAATTTCTTATTTCTATGTTTATTTCATGTTTGATAATGACTAACTTTATACACTCTTATTTTTAAATAAAATTGTTCAAGTTTCATTTGCCAATGACAAAGTGAAATTGGACTGTTGTGTAGATTTGAGCTGAGGTGGCTTCACCTGTCGATTTGAAATTCAGTACCTGGTGTTAAGATAGAACTCATGTTGCTTCTGGGTTGGGGAATAACTGGCAAGAATAAAACATTTCTGGAATGTTAGTGAACACGTATAGAGCGTAAATTGACATTTCATGCAAAACTTGTAATCTGAATTGCATCTTGTCTGTGTTTCTTAAATGGCAAAAAGGTTTCCTTATAAAAGCTGAAAGAGGGAATTTTTGAGTCAAGCTGTGGTGTGTTGCCAGAGGCGGAAATTTATGAAACGCTCTTGTCAGCTATTCTGGAAACACTACAAAAGAAATAGTTCTACTTTCTTATTGGTGTTAAAGCCACTAATAGGTGCAGTTTAGTATAATACCCCTATGAGAATTACCACCCCCAAAGTGAGCTTGCCTTGGAAAGAACTCTGTACAGGCATTTTCTTTTTCCTTTTAAGCTTGCGCAAAACACCCAAAGGGGCCATTTCCAATCCAGGCAGTGATCTTTCTCAAGTTTATTCTTTCTCAGATCACAGAGACAATGGGGAATATGCCCTGTTTACTCAAATCAGTCTGGATTAGTGTCACTCTATTGATGGAGTCAGAATTAAAAGGAAAATCATTACCCTCTCAAAGGGCAACATCAGATGTTTTGGAAATGGCTTGATTACTTTTAAATAGACCACGTGAGACTCCGTCACCAGACTGAGATTGAGGGCTCTGCAGGATATACACAGAGAGAAACAGCAACACTGGGTGAGGCAGAATGTTCTTCATGAGCCTTAGGCCTGGGAAATTATTTCAACAGACAATCCCAAAATAAGAATCAGAATAGTGAGATTTCAGAGAAGAGGACTTTTCTGCTTTCTGTCTTCACTTCAGTACCCCCCCCACCCCCCAATATTTATCTCCATGTCAAATCCTTCCCAGTCATTAAGGGCCTGCTGGGGAGCAACTTCACCTTTAAACATTTCTCAGATTCCCCCATTCAGAATAATGCCTCCATCCTCTGAACTCTTTCACTTCCCTGTTTCTTCCTCATTGCTCTCTGCGTGTAGCAGATCCTTTCCCTACTCTAGAACAAAGACTCTTGGAGGGTAGACGATGTGTCATATTTATATCTGTATCCTCTGCAGGGTCACTAAATAATCTTCATTGAATGAAATGGGGACACGAGTCTGTTGCTGTTATTGAAGGGGTATCTTCAGCTAGAAATACGATGTATTGTATATACTTAAATAAAAGGCTGTTTGTAACTGGCGTGTGCAAAAAAGTAAAGCGAGCCCACACATTATACAAACTGTGTCCACCTATATGCTCTGCAGATAACTGAATGTTATGGTTTTCCTTGACATCTTGCAAGTCATTTTTTGTTTGTTTGTTTGTTTTCTTAATGAGCCGGTATTATTTCCATTACACATCAAGTGGCAAAAAAGTTTCTAAAAGACAGGGCAGTTTCTTAAGTACCAAATGGCTTGCACTCCAACAGGTAAATAGTAAAGTGTGTGTTGCTTTCATATAATTGATTACCCATGAAGACAAAGAATGTGTTTGATTTAAAAAAAAATGGACAGATGAGATTTTTATCTTGCTTTGCAGCAACTTTTAAAAAGTGTTTACTTGCTTCTACACTGTCCCCTTGATTCAGTTTGTCCCCTGAATGTCTCTTGATCCTCACTAGAGATGTGGGTGGTTTGATCTGGATGAATAAGCTTGATGATTTACAAACACTCTCTCCTTATTTTCTATGGTGTGATTACTAAAGAATGTCTGAGAAATCTTGAAGTCATTTTGCTCTTAACATGGTGCCTCAGCTTTTTTTTTCCCCAAATAGACACTAATGAGCTGTTGTAATTATTATACTGATTGATTGCTACTTTTATAATGAGTTAAATAGAACAATATGAATATTATATAAGAGTGTCTTTTCAAAGTAAGGCATGTCTTCTGCATAGCTGGAAACTTCAGTTTTATTTTGCAGTTAAAAGTGACAGCTTAAAGGAACACTCTAATGTTATATATCTAATTGCAAAGCAAAGTTAATCACTAAAAGCTTTAATTATCTCAAATATAATAAAAAATGTATCGATCCATAAAGAGCTTGACAAGAAAAAGCAAATTAGAGCTCAGGAAACAGTGTTCCTCACTTGAATACCTGTGGGATAGTAAGACTGAGTAATATACTCCTTTTTTCATGCTTTAGTTTTCCACTTGCAAATGAAGGCTATTGTTTCAACCTTTGAGTGTATGTTATAATGTCTGGAAAATGAAATTATGAATTTATGTCATTTGTAAGAAACGATTTGTAAGTGTAATAAAATATAACCTCAGTTCTTCAAAACATACATAGTAAGCTATTAATTATGGCATTATGCTAAACTGAATTCTGGTTAACTGGGCAGAAAATCATGGAAATTAGGGAGGGACCAATTTTGTGGCCTATCTACCAGAAACTAAATGTATTCCTCTAAGCTTGTTTCTGAGTGGTTTCTTTCCAAAGCAACTTGCATTTGGCCATATGCACCATCAGGTAGGAGGTAAATAATTAGACGACCATAAAGATTTGAATTCTTATTGCTGACCTAGATTCATTAGAAACAAAATCTAGACCATCAGGTAAAAATCACTGCCTTGGCACAAAAGTGTATATGTGTTTGTTTTAAGGAAGTAGAAGCTCATTAATAAACTTCCCAGCTAGGTGTGAGCTACCAAGTATTACTCATTGCATTGTGAGTGACAGGACTGGCTATTCTGCTACTAGTTCCCATAAAAGTTGAAGCTGAAAGCACAATTCCCACCTACCAAGACAAAGCAACATACAAAGTGAAGATCACAGAGATTATTTGGGGATACAGTATAACATTCACCTGGCAGTAGTATATAAAGAATTAAATCTAATTTGGACACAGACTTGCTTCAGAATAAAAATAAATACTTAGTTACATTAGAATAAAGGAGATACTTTCTGAAAAGGATTTTTATTTTGATGTGTTTTGCATTTATTCTTTTAAGAACTGTTCCCTGAGCATCTACTATGTTTTGGATACCATTCCAGGTACTGGGGTTCAGGACTAAATGAGCTAGATATAATCTCTCATTAATTTATGATCTAGCAGAGTAGATCAACATTAGAAAATTATACATATGGTTAACTTCAGTTATGATTATGTGATGCAAAGAGAAAGTGCCATGTAAATGTAAAGCAAAAGAATAATCTGTCTGGTCCATCAAAGAAGGCTTCTGGGAGATGACATTTCAGCTGAAAGTTGAAAAATGCGTTGAGAAACAGCATCTGCAAAAGCCTTGAGGCCTGAAGGTGTTAGCCTTTGAAAAACTGAAGGAAGTTCTGTTTGGCCAAAGGGGAGTTTCAAATAATGCCTCTTGGGCTATTTTAAAGACCTGGGGCCTTTATTCTAAGACAGTAGGGAACTGCTCAAGGAATTCAAGCTTGAGAGTGACATGATCAGATTTACAATGCCTTTCAAGTGGTAGCACCAAAGAGATGGGTCTCTGATTCTTTGCAATTATACCCATTCTAAGAATGGCTAGAGTTTTATATCCTGTCTTTAATGAATGAAAAAAAAATTCTTTAGTGATAAAAAGAGGTGTGCTTTCCTTGAGTGTAACTTTTAGATAAAAATTCCAGGCAGAAGTTTGTGTGACTCCTATTTACATGCAATCAGAATGAAGGCTACTTAAGAAGGCGGGTTCTCAAGCCAGATTTACTGGTTTTACATTCAGGCTTTTCTCCTTACCTTGGGCAAGTTACTTAATCTTGTGGAGCTTCAGTTTTCTCATCTATAAAATATGTATAAAACATGGGATAATAATGCCATCTATTTCGTGTGAATTAAATGAGTAAATATATGCAAAGCACTTGAATGCTATAAGATATATAATAAGGAATCAGTAAGAGTATTAATAATAGTAGTAGTAATAGCTAATGTTCTTTTATAGAGGGAATTGAAGATGGATGCTAAGTATGATTCAGATTTTAAAAATTTTTATTATTTTTACTCTTGATAATCATCATTATTTTATTAAAACTGGTACGTCTTCAGTTTTGTGCCATGATGAGCAAAACTATCTCATGCAATAAAATGTTAATCGTATTTAATCACCCCATTGTTTTGAGTCACAATTTGTGATATGGACAAGGCAGATATACTATCAAAATTATTTTTAAAAATATTTTAAACTCACTTTAAAAACCAAGGAAGTATTATTGCTGAACTCCTAAAGCTAACGTGGTATGCTTACATATAGATGGCTTAACTGTCGCTGAAGAACTTCATTACTATGGACTTTCTTCTCTTAACATTACCATGTCTGCTACATGGAGCTATTAAAACATATTGATTATTATAGATTGAAAATGACCTCAAACATATTTTATTCCAAATTTAATAAATAGCTTTTGATTCACTTCACATAAACTGAGATTCTGAATGTTTTCCCTTAATACCTAGATCAGGAATTATTGAATACTAAAATTATACCTGTCTGCTTTCTGCTTAGCTTAATAATGCCTTGGCACACACTGATGATGTCAATTTCTTTCAGCACTGTTATGGCTCACAACTTTTATTGTGTTGATTTGTCATGATTACTAGAAGAGAGTACTTACAAAATCATAGACTTTAAATTATTTTTTTCTTAATTGAGCTCTCCACATTTTAATTTAGCTGTCTTTGGATCAAGTTTTAAATTCAGTACATTTCATACTTCATGTCTTTTCAAATCCTAAGTCTACTGTTTGTTGACATTGTTGTCCACCTGATCAGGCAACTTTGTATTTATTTGCCTCGTCTACCATTGGGGATTTTTGGGATATCTCTCCTAAGTTATGGAATCTTGACCCTCAAAGGAACGTTGACACTTTGTGTCAGACAATAAAACATTCTAGTAAACTCTTTGACAACTGTCTTTCTAGGTTTGTGTGTGCTTAAATGCTTTTTCTTATATTTTGTTCATTATAAGATATGGGTATATTTTAACTCCAAGCATTCACTTTTTAGAATCATTTTAGAGGACAATAAGAATGAAATATTTTATACTTAATAAAATCTGGTTTTGAGATAAATGTGGTGCTAAATGAAAGATAGTACTTTAACTTGACATTATAATACAAATATCTTCTTGACCTTGCGTAGAGTGCCTTAAGTCAATTGTGTTTAATTCTAGCATAAAACAAACCATCATTCTTTGAGGTGGGGCAGGTGGTAGAAGACTAAAAAATGACAAGTATTTCTCCTTTAGGCGGTGTTTGTTGAAAAGTCACTATCCCACTGATATTTGGAGATGGAAATGTAGTACTGTCTGCTAGAGCATAATTGAATGAATGTTTTGTAAATCCAGGGTCATGAAGAAAGCTGTTTTCTTTTCCCAGGAGGGGCTGTAGAATGTTCATAAAAGCTCCTACAAGAAGCCTGAGGTGAAAGGTGGTATGAGCTGAGAAACCTATATATACTGTTGAAACATTTTAGATTTCTAGGTTTGGCTACGGAAATCTGTGTAAAGAATAGTTATTTTATGAAACTATTTTGAGAGTAATCTCATGGCATTATTTTAAAATAACTTCAGAGATGAGGATAACCATAACTAACAGAATGTTAGAGTTGGCACCATTTTAACATTGGGTCATCAGATTCAATCTTCTCAATTTTACACAGATTTTGCCTTATAGGAAATGAGGTCGAAGTTGTTCAGTTACCTTGCCCAGTGGTACATAGCACATTAGTGGCAGTGTTGAGACTTAAACCCCATGTCAACAAGTCTGAGTTCAGTCTTTTGCATTACTAGATTCCATAGAGGAACGTTAGTCATACTGAAGAATGTTCAATTCCCCAGCCCCACTTAACAATCACTCATGGATTATAATTTCTTCCAAATGAAATCTGGGAAAGTTATTGTTTCTTGTTACAAAGGTCAATTGAATTGAGATAAATAAATTATGATTATATATCCCATAGTAACCTCTCCCCAATCCCATTTTTTATTAACTTCTTGCCATATATTGTTGGTTATTATTGCCATGTTGTCATAAGTTAGCTATTACAGACAGTAGTAACTGAATAAGAGAACTTATGAAATTTCTCTTATACAGATAAATTGGTAGAGAGGGATTTTCAGAAACATAATTATGTCCCTGTTTCTATTGCACTGGTCAAATAACTTAATTGGAATCCTTTTATTGATGTTAAAATTCTTTTATAGGAAAGTAATTGCATCATCAACTTTAAATAAATATAAACCCAGGCATTTAATATTGAGCTTTGTTTTTAGCAATATATACTGACACACTGTTGAGCTTATGAAAAGAAAATTCAGACTCATTATATTCAGAGTTTAAGATCATTACAAGGATGTAATCCAGGAAAGAAAAACAAAATGAAACCACAGAGATGGTATTCATGGGACACTTTTCAAAGACCATTCAGGGAAAATCTAGTCTTCTATATGGCTAGTTTAATTCTGAGCATCCAAATCGAAGTTTAGTGAAGAAATAGATCAAAGTCTATAGATGGCTATGAGAATGCAAAAGGACTAACGGGAAAAGAAGAAAAAAGGAAACACTTTTCTCTATGTTGGGAATTGGTAGTCATAGTTATTCTTTATTTATGGTGAAAACAAATAGTTTGAGATTCTCCTGTCTATCCCTATACTTACCTCGCAAGCTCCATGTTTCAGAACTCTCCTAGGGTATTCTGTGATTACACAGAGTATGTTAAGTTCCTATGCCCAAGGTGTGATTCATGCTTTCTGTGATCAGATCAGCTAGTCTGTGGTGAACCTGAATGTAGTCCAACTACAGATGGTGATTTTCCAGGGTCCAGGCAGTGAATCTTCTATTTCAAAGTTATTTTATAGGAAATGAAGCATCTTTCTGAAATCAGAGGAAATCGATTATTTTACTTTATCAGCATTGCAGTAGATATCACACAAGTTGTGTTCAGTTTTGCCCTTTTATATTTTGTGAAAAAACTGGCTCCCTTGTTAGACATGACATGGCAGATATATAACATTTTTCATTCACTCATTATTTGAGTGCCTGCAGAGTATGTTAACATTATTCTGAGATCAAGATACTTGTGGTTAGAAAGGGAGAAACTACTTCCTATTTCATTTCGAATATGCTCACAACTTTTGTTATTTAAAAAACACACGGGATGTATGGTGCTCCACAGTGCTCTTGTGACGCTAGTTTTCATGGCTGATATGAAAGTGTCATGTTCTAATCTCAGAAACTCTTTTACTTGTCATTGTCAGTAAGCATTGCAGTAGCATCCCAGTACAACACAAGTTCCTCACTTATGTGTTTATGGAATTACTAAAAGTAAATGACAGGTACTATTATTCCCTTTACCCCACCAGACTCACTTTGGTAGAAAATAAGTGATATTAGACACAGTGAACTGGGACGGAGCTAGCTTCATGGGCATGCAAACTATATAGGCAGTCACACAGGGCCCCATTTTCAGAAGGGAATCATGCTTGGTTTAATGTCCTGCTATCACCATTTTGAAAATTATTAATAATCTATGAACAAAAGGTCCTGTATTTGCATTTTGCACTGAGTACTACAAATTATTTTACTGGTCCTGCCTGGGTAACGCTTGTTCTTCTTGGTCATGATGGTCTGCCTTTGGCCTCCAATTGTACTCTATTAACATGAGCATTCTCTCTTCAATTCAAAGAAATAGGCAAATAAGAACCTTTATTTTAAACTAAATATTTTAAAAATTCTAAATAACTGTTTCCTATGGCAGGCTTATGATTTATTGATTTTTAATGAACAAAAGTATCTAAGTAAGCTTTCAATCATGTAATTCTAAGTTTGGTAGGTGTGTTGTTTATGTTCATTTTAAGCTAACTAATTCAAAATCAGTGTTGCTTTTATTTATTGTTTAAAGACAATTGAATATACTATTTGGCTTGTATTTCTTTACAGTACAGCTTGGGAAGAGTTTAAATTGAAATGCGTTTTCTTCATTTTTATCTTGTATAGTAAGCTGATTTTTGGCCAAGCCTGAGAAATCTAATTTTGTGTTATATTAATTGAGGCATTAGCATTGGGAACAAATCCTGTTGTTCATAAGTCCAAAGTTTCTTTTCTTTTCTTTCTTTCTTTCTTTTTTTTTGAGACAGAGTCTCCCTCTGTTGCTGGGGTAGAGTGCCATGACATCTAAGTACAAAATTTCAGCTAGAATGGTACAAAGTGAAAAATTATGGCATTTAAAAGTAGACCCATCAGCACCCACAGTGCTGTTTAGTGACGTTTGGAATATAGATATTTTTCTGCTTCTTTGGTGCCACCCAACATGTTCAGTCTTACTGCCATTCCAAGGGTCTCCTTTGTGACTTTTCAGTAAATGGAATTTCCCTTTTTCTTTAGTCCTTAGAGAATTGAAGAATGTTTGCTCACTGGCTTTTAAAGCTCGGTCCCAAAACTTTTCTCTTTATATATATTGCATTAAAAAAAAAAATTCAAAGAGCCCATGTTTCTTTGTTCTCACCCAAGCCCACAATTAGCTGAAGTTCCTTCTGTGTAGCAAGAAGGAGGAGGAAGAGGTGGCCTAACAGGCATTTTACTGCCAGAGAGAAAGTGCTCAGAGTTTCTTTGTCCTTTTTGTCAGGGACGGCTGCCTTCCTAATTGTACACGTGCCTTTGGGAACATTATCTGATTCCTACAGGACATGCAGGAGTGCTTTGTATACTGACCCTTAACTTGAACACAAATAGTATCTTTTCAGTCCCCTTCCCTGGGCTGTTGCCGCAGGCTTGGATACCTAAGAGCTTTAGTTCAGCCAGGGGCGTGGATCATTTGTACGGGCCTCAGGTTTTACTTTTTTTCTCTAGTTGGCTTACCTGCGGTTTTGCCTCACCTCTCAGGAGGAGAAGCTGAAGATGGAGAGTAGGTGAGGGATAGGAGCTGTAGAAGTCAGAGGGGAGTTAGAAGGCGAGACAAACAGCTGCTCTTGTCAGCATAGGGATAAGTGTACAGAGATTAATAGTTATTTGAAGAGCAAATGGGGACGTGGCATTCAGCAGTGGAATGCAAATGCATGGATGTAATGGAATGGGCATGCAACTATTAACATTTAGACAGATGCTCTCTGGACCGAATGGAATGGCAGGGTCCGTTTCTCCTCCCCATGTGAAAAAAAATAAAGTTTAATACAATGACTTTAATAAACTTAAAGTTTAAAATATTAAAAATTTTCAAGTCCCTATTTCTTTGTGACTTGTGCTTTCCCATAGTTTTACATAGTCTGGGTCTCTGAGTTATATTTCAGTTGCAGGCCCATTTATAAAATATGTACCAACAAGGCTGCCTTCCTCTTCTTGCTTTTGATTCCCACTCCCTCCATCACTAACTTGAAGAAACAGTAAGATTTCCATATGTCAGAAGGTTTCACAAAAGGAAAATGGTACCACAGGCTGTTTGCCCCTTCTGGAGATGTGTCCAGTGTGTCTCAGGTTTAGGAATGACTCTGGCCTGACTTATCTGATTGGGCTGATGGTTGTGATGGCACAGACAGAGCCCTGAACTCAGAACCAGGAGATTTTGTTTCAAAACCCCAACTCTGCTGCGTATTAGCTGATGCTAGGGCAAACTGCTTTACCTCTCTGACAATAAAGTAGTAAAGTTGTTTTATATATTAAATGGGAGCAAATTAATTTGTTCTTACCATGAATGTTATTGAGTACTTACTCTGTGTTCAGGCCTATTCACATAGAAGGTATAAAAGCATCTGGCAGAAGGCACTATGTGACTAATGTACCTCTCTGAATTATGTCAAGCATAGAATTTTATTCACAACTAGATGATATTTCTCTTATACGTGTTCTACTCTAGAAAAGAATGAACTTCTATAAAGAAAATGAAATAACAAATAAAAAATTAGACTGTGTTGGGATGATGCACTAGCACGTTAGCTTTTAAAATGTATAATTGGGTGTCCCTAACCCGGCTCCCATGCCCCTCCAGTCTTTGGGAAATTAGTCCATGGGGGGAGGGGACACTATCAGTATCCTAGGATAGAATTTAAAATTAGGACTAAGAGAAAATTTGTAGGTCTTCTGATTTTGCCCCATACGCAACAATTTGATATTTAAATCCCCTCTAGAATATATCAAGTGGTTTTTCTCATTTTGAATGCCAAGGCCAAAAAAAAAAAAAAAATTGGAATAGCAGGTAGTGTTCATTTATTTTAAGGAATTCCTAAGCAGTTACTAAGCTTTGGGCACTTTTTACACAGTTTGAAAATAAGCATGTATTTTACTTTGAAATGCTCTTGAGGAAGCCAGTCTCCAAGGGTAGCACATAAGAACTGTGTGATCTGTGAAAGTCGTAATAAAACACACATGCCTTAGACTTCTCTTAGTATCTCTGTGTATCACGAATTGGAGATTTTACTTTGAATGTGAGTGTTTTGGATGTGAGGTCAATCTTGGTAGAATGCGTGCACCAAATGATGCCTTTTCTGGAGCAATGATCTGTGCTTACATGGCTACCATCAGTGTTTCTGGGTGTCCTTGCAGCCACAGTACACGAACCTGGGGCTCCTGAACAGCATGGACCAGCAGATCCAGAACGGCTCTTCGTCCACCAGCCCGTACAACACAGACCACGCACAGAACAGTGTCACGGCGCCCTCGCCCTACGCGCAGCCCAGCTCCACCTTTGATGCCCTCTCGCCGTCGCCCGCCATCCCCTCCAACACCGACTACCCGGGCCCACACAGCTTCGACGTGTCCTTCCAGCAGTCGAGTACCGCCAAGTCGGCCACCTGGACGGTAAGAGCACCAGGCACACACATGCCATTAAGCCTGACTTCAAGTACAAGGATCATCTTCATCACATCCCAGGGATTTGTCCCCTTCTAAGTTTAGAGGTTCCATATTCACTGGTGGGAAATTTGTCCTTGAATATTTCATACTGAACCAGAGAGAGAAAGTCCCAGTGGGGGAACCAAATGCCTGTGAGCCAGCCAGCTCCTAGCAATTTGAGCCAGTGTGTTCCTGCCTACTTCACACTGTTGTGAGGTCCTTTTGTGAAAGTTATGGCAAGATGTAAAGCACTATGCCAATGAGAAGTTTCGCCATCATGGGATTTGTGTTTACAATCTCCAGAATGTGGGGTATTTATAAGTCTCATTGTTGTGAAGAAGCAAATGTCACATTAAAGTGTGACTTTTAATAAAATGAATAAAATAATATGTGATCAAAAATAAAACAAAATCCCATTTATTAAGGAAGTATGAATATGTTTATACATGTAGGTTCTATAACATGAAGTACAATTTATTGATATGTATATATTTATTAAACTTAGAAACATCTTTCCCAAAAAGAATCCTCTAAAAATATACATCAGGGCTCTGAGTTAGTCCAAAGACATTCTGATTTAGAATGCTGAAAAAATTTTTTCATATATAACTTTTCTAAGCAAGCATGAAAATTTTTCAATAATTAGAAAGGTACAAGAATGTTTATTTTATTTCAAAATTTATATTTTAAGGCATTATAACATGACTAAAGCTCAAATATAAGGGGTTTCTTTGGAAAGCATTTTTATTTTTATGTTATGTACAGTATCTAGTTCACTATAGTCTTCAATCCAGTTATACAGTTTATAAAATAATCTGTACTCATAACACCTATTCCAACATAATTTCACATCTGTTCCCTCATTTTGATCTCACTTTGGAAGTTGATAGGATAAGTTTTATAGCTCCTATTTTGCTAGTAAGAAAATCTGAAGAACATGAAGGTTAAGTTAAATGATATCCCTAAAGTTATAGAGGTTTTGTGTAGCTGGGCCTATTTCCGATTTCTGTTTCCCCCCCACCATATCCCACCAGGGTACCCCCAAATTGTCTAAAAATTAATTTTATTTTAGTGCCTTCCTTTCATTGTTTGAGAAGCGGATCTGTCATGGCTCATATTTCAACCATAAAGTGTAACTGTTAGCTTAACACTTGATCTCTCCTTCATGTGTTACGTTTCAATTGTGTCATAATCTTTAATTTATTTTATATCTGTAATCCTGGATATGGATACTGCAGGTGAGTACACTTAGAGTTTATGGTCCTTACATAGTTGGTTGATTGATCCAAGTAACATTTTCCTGAAGAACCACTGGAATAACCATTTTATAAATGGAGCACTGATGTGTCCTAGGATGGTGGTCACCAGTTGGACATTTACACTCACTGATCTTCCAGGATGACAGTTACTTATGTAGTTTACTCAGTCAGGGCTCTACTCTACTATTAGTAGGCTTGTCTGAAGGGATGAGGAACATATTGGGGCTGCTACATGAATAGTTGCTTTTTCCCTTCTAAAATCATTTAAGAACCGCGGGGATGAAACTTGATGTAAATACAATATCAAATCAGTCCTCCTTCCCCGCCTTGCCTTACCATTTCCTCATATAGAAATCTTAGGGTCATTTTCAGATTTAGTACAATCCTAAACCATCCACTCAAGGCACCTCTTTCAGAGAAGTAAATTATCTCACAGAAAAGGTTGAAGATCTCTACCTAACTAGTAGGTTAAAAAGAAAATATCTTGGCGGAATGTGTTAGTAAAATTTCCTTACATGTGCCAGAAGTGATATCAGTACCTGAAAAAAGGGGTAGACACTGTGGCTATGGGAAAAGAGCATTGCTTGAGAGCAAGAAAACCTGGATTCCAGTCTTCATCACCTATGCAACTTAGCCAAACCACTTCTTTCTAGAATTCAATCTGTGCCTTTGATGAGGTTGGTGAAACCTACTCTGTTTCCTAAGGTGAGACAACAGTATTAATAACCAGCATAGAAAGTTTTTAGAAGGACTTGGGTTCTAACTGAGTATGTTACCCATCACTCCTGAGTGTCCTTTGTTAAGTGGCTTTTCTTTTCTTGGATTTTTGTTCAGTTATCTGCAGTCTACCCTGTGGCTTTTGCAGAATTAGGATATTACTTGTATATTACATGGTATTTCTATTTTTATAAATTTCTTTCTTCTGGACATCTAGGCTCATTTCAGGTCTAGTTACATTTCTTGTAAATGTAGGGCACTTTGAAACCTTATCTTAGAAGCTCCTGAGATCACCCAAAAAGACATAATTTCTTATTCATGGGCACCTACCTATATCTTATACATAGAAGCACCTAATTCTTTGAGCTGAGTTATATATCCTCACATTTATACACAGACTTCACATTTTTATAAGTATTTTTTTCACACATTTATCTTAGTTGAGCTTCATAACCAAGGCTGTTATCCTCAGTTTTATACATGAGACAATCTCAAATAGTTATGGTCACATGGCTAATAACCAGCCAAGAAGGGAGAAGCAGCCAGGCCCCCTCACTCCCGGTTCAGGTCTGTCCTCTTGACTGATGGAAGGCAGAAGCATGCAGGAGCAGACAGGTCCTGTGTGGCACAGAGCTGTCCTCTTATGTCTTGAAGCCTGACTGCTAGAGGATATTTTTTGTGCCATATCACACAGCATCAATTTCTTAGGCATCTGTGCATTTTAAAGCAATTTTTCAACATTAAATGTTACATTTTAGAACTGTCCACAAACTGAAAGCAGCAGAAGCAGCTGTCATTGGGGGAGGCCACACTTATCGCATAGTCTTCTGGTAATTTTTTTTAATAAAAATCTTTTAAGTGCTATATTATCAGTTGTCATCCTTTCATGTCGAGTTTTCTCATTTAATTTTTTTGGTTTTACACTCAGAATTAGTGTCAAAATATAAGTAACTTATTTGAAGTGTATATGCATTTTTTTATGTTTTAAATAACAAATGTCATTGTGTTTCCAGTTCTATAATACAGTATTTATTTTAAATTTCTTACAAAAAAATAAAGTGAAATGTAACAAACTTTTTCCATATCCTCTATTCCTCTTTCTCTCTCTGTCTTTCAGACACATCAGCACTTAATTTCGGATTTGGTTTCAGACTGTCTTAACTTTTACAATTTAATTGACACAGTTATGGGGGCCTACCATTCAGGATGATGCAGTATTGGGCTAGTATTGCCGCTGGGAGTCACCAGCCATAGGACAGTTGAAAGAATGGTAGTTTAGAGATGGTGAGAAACTTAAGTGCAGATTTCAACTCTGAAACTTACTAGCAGAATATGGGACTTTCCCCCAAAATTCCATCTGTCTAAACCTCACTTTCCTTGCCTACAAATGGGGATATTCATACTTCCCTTATCACGAGGACTACTTCATGTAAACACATCTATTAGCACCTTAGTCATAGGGACACAGTGTTTACTGAGTTTGTACAACAGGTAATAATTTGAGAGAGTGAAAAGTAAAATATCAACTAATTTTTTTTTTCTTAATGCTTTTGAGCTATTAACATGCATACTTTAGCCGCAAGGGACTGTGATCCTATCCACTATCCAAATGTATAAATAGATGACATAGGATGATAACAGCTCTCCTAAGTGCAGACTTCCGCAGGCTGGCTGTGCTGCTTTCCCCAGCCTGCCCAAGCAGACGCAGGTGCTCCCTGCCAGGACAAGGACGGGCCCTTTCCAGATTTAAGGACCTGTTAACTTTTGACATTTATTCCTCATCTTTAATCTGCTGCTTCACGTATGAGGATTCCTTTTTGTGTTCTTTGTGTTAAATAAAGGATTAACAGTAGGCCTCACTTATTGTAGAAGAGTCAGCATATTAATTTATAGCGACAAAGTGCTGTCAGCAACATAATCAGTCACCAGTAGGGAACTAGCTCAATAAATTGTGGCATATCCATGAAACCAAATACTACATGGCCATGAAAAAGAATCATTTGTACTGATGTGCAATGCTTTGGGTGTTGTTGCCGAGGTAAGATAAGCTCTCTGCGGCACCTGCTTGAGGATTGAAAGTGCCGGTGAGGACCTCTTCTGGGGCCAGAGTGTTCTCTTTGCTCAACTCTAGTGATGAGGCCTCTTTCTGAATGTCGTAGTATAGGTCAGCCTGCCTTGATCACTGGCCTCACACGCCTTTGATAGTTTGAGAGCTGTTTTTTCACAATCCACGACACACAGTTTTCTGTGTGTGCAGACACCATGAAAATCCTCAGGTTGTTTTTGTGCATGTGTGTATGTGCTCTCAGACTGCGGTAATGACCCTACATGGGAGCCCTTTTGCTATTGTGTCTCTCTCGGGGCATCAACTTCAAGATATTATAGGACAGACGCCCTGACCTAGTGTCTTGCATAATGTTCAGCGTATGGTAGGCCCTTAAAAAATATTAAGAAACTTTGTTTTCTCCTTGTGATTAAAAGAATCGTAGTTCTAAGCAATATCCCTCCGTTCTGACCCTGCTTGTTAACTGTCCATGAATTCGGTCCCTTCAGCCTCCACCCATGATTTAGAAAGAGCATTCTTCCTTTGCCTTTCCTCATCGTGCCAGCCTCGTGTCAAGTTCAGAGCTTTGAAGAATTTGACTTGAGCAAGTGGAGAGATTAGGGAGGTGGCGTTTGAAAGGGGAACAGCCAGTTCCCGGGAGAGTTCCATTGATTTCAGCATGTCAGTCTTGATCTTGCAAGCTCCCTTCTCTTGGCTTAGAAGGCAGGCTGAGATGCGCGCCTGTGGCCCACCCTCCCTGTCATCAGGTTACCTGTAATGTAAGACTTTCAGAAAAAGGCTGCCAGCTCTGCAGAAATCTAATGCAAGCCAGCCCATTGCGTGGCCCTCTGGAATTTAGAGACTCTTAAGAACAGCCTTTCAAAGGACATGATGTGCAGGCAAACTTTTTGATGGTGAATATGATTTATCAACTTCCTTTTACAAAGGAAACACTTCTCTCCTCAAAGTTTGTGCCTCATTTAGGGCTTGATCTAGTGTTACATTTGAGTGGCTGCTAGATTTCACTGGTGGGGTCAGGAGGGAAGTCAGTAGCTCCTGCCAGCCATGTATACGTTCATTGTAACAAGATTATTTCTACTTCTTGCCATAGGTGTTTCATTAATTACCTGACATGTATGGGGTGCCTTTTTGTGCCCCTCCCATGATGAAGAAAAGAATAACATTAGGCATATTAACCTGTTGTTCAAGCTATTTCTTAATTCACAGAATATTAAAGAAGAATATCCTTAAAAAAGTGCTTGGAGATTCCTGGTGATGGTTCACATAATTTACTTAACTCTAGATTTTGGATTTAAAAATAAACATCATTGTAAAGCATGCTGCAGAAGTTGTTTCCCAGTCCAGAATGGAATAACTTAAACAGCATGCTTGCCTGAATTCGTTTAGATTAACTCTAGGTTAATGTACTTATAATAAGTCAGTTTCACCTAATCTAATGTTTGTCACCCTCCCACACTGTTCCAGGTGATTTGTTGACTGCACCATGGAGTTTCTATTTAAAAGAAAAAAAGATTGGTACTTATTTATTGCATCTGAATATTATAAGAGCTAATTATTGATTTAAAAAACAAACAATTTAAATAAAGCTTGTATTTCCTTTTCTCCTGCAAACAGTAAAAGTAAACAGACCTTTTTGTTTTTCTCTTTTCTTCTTCTTCCTCCCTCTTCTCATTTTCCTCCATTCCTTCCTCCCCACCTTCCTCTTCTTTTACTCCTTTCTTCTTCTTTTCCTTTTTCTTCATTTATGTTATCATTAGTAGTGGTTAATTTGGTTTTATAGATATCACCAGCCACTTGGCATCTTGTTTTTTTCTACTGTAGCTTCACTTACCTGGAATGGTAAATTAATATGGAGAAGATCATGATGTAACTCAATCACAGTGGAAATTTCCATCAAGAAACAGATCATCAGGACCTCTGCATGTAACTAATCACCCTGAACAACAACAGGCTACCTTAGAGGTAGCAAACTCTAATGTCAGTGGGGCCAAAGAGGGACCAGAAGTAAGCCAAATGACGAGTCCAGAGACTGTGCCCAGATGAGTTTTCACACCCCATCTACAGGGGCATTTGCTTTACAATCTCAGCCTATCATTGTGGGGGAAAATAAGCCTAGCATTAAGATACCAATTTTTAAAGAACAAGGAGAAACCTGTATTTACATATAATATCATCAGCTCTTAAAAAGATAATAATAATTCCAGAAAAAAAAACTTGTAAAACATTATAAGCCAAACAAAACAGTAGGCAGGCTGCATGCCATCTTGTGCAATGTGTTAACAGTGACAAGGGAAGATTACTTAAAGTTTAAATAATTGGAAGCTGGAGCAAGCATCTAAGGAAAAGTTTACCAGCAGGTATATTATATTCAGAAGTTATAATTCTCTATCCCTTCAATTAGTCATATAGATTTATCCCTTGGTATGTTTAACTAAGCAATATTAGTCTATCAGAGCATATTTTTCTCAGTTTGTTCTTACAGTAAATGACCTTCCTCTTTCTCATTTCTATAAAATCTTATTTTATATGAAAAATATAATGGTATTGCAATATTGGATACTTGGCATCCAGAAAGGGTTTGTTGTTTGTTTGTTGCTGTTATTATCATTAGAGAATTTGTGGAACTCTGTAACTTAACTCTCCCAATTTGGCCAGAGCAGTAATCAGAAACGAGCAGTGAGATTTAAAGGGCTTCAAATGAATTTTCTCAGCCCACTAACTGATGGCTTATTCTTAATTGGCACATAGTGAATACACTGGAACAAAAATTACCTGAAAATTGATGTATAGACAGAGAATAATGTCATAAGAATTTTTAATGACTCAAGAAAATTATACTATGTCATTAAGCTCAACAGAGATCCCTTAAAATGAACGTAAACTTAAAATCAGCCTTGAATGAGGTGTGCCATTTATTGTGGGATTGTTGCTGTTGGGACATTCCCATATATGAGCCTTGTACCTTCTCCCTTTTGCATCCCCCAAACTTAGCTATTTCCATAGTGAGGCCAAATCTGTGCAATTGTTCCCACCCCGTTTGGTAAAGGGCCGGTGTATGTTTCTCATGAAACATATTTAGCAATTAGCTGTCATGTCGTGAGTAAAAGCAACTGTATTAAAAAAAAAAAAAAGCTCCTTGGTTTTATATCAGAAGCGATTAATATGTCTACTCAGGTGGCTGTGACTGAAAGGAGACATGAAACAATGTGGCTTTTCTACCCAACACCTTCCAATCCTTTGAGGTTAAAGAAGAGTTTATTGCGAACAGAAAGGTAAACTGTAGAGTCTTTGAAGCTCTGCAGATGTTTTGTAGACATGGAATGGTTTTTAGAACAAGGGGTCCTGTAATTAGGCCCACGGAGACCTAAAGGTAATGATGGTAGTAGGTGTTTCTCCTGTGGTTTTTAATAATGATCATGACCCTATCATCAGCCTCCCCCAGCTGAAATTTAAAAGAAAACGTGTTAGTACCCAGAGACCCTAAATCTAATTTATTGTGAGGTAAATTAGGGAGGTATTCTCATTTTATCAGTAGAATAAGCCTTTTCATTTTGGTTTGGATTTCATAATGAAGATGCATGTGAAAAAACATTACAACTTTCCACCTTGTTATTGTATCAGAAGGGTCTGAAAATGGAGGACTTAATTTCTCATTGTCTTATGCAGAGTTAATACTGAATTCTTAAGTTCATTGATCAAACAGGAGCTTTTTCCTGGGTTACTCATTACATTGTGTGTGTGTGTGCGCGCGCGCGCGCTTTTTATGCTGTTTAACCAGTATTATCTGCACTAAATCTTTTAAGAAATATAATGAATAAGTCGAGGAGACTATTTCAAAAGACTTTTTTTCTTTGAGTGGTTTCCAAGTTTTATTAAATAAGAAGAATAATGATTACTTAACTTTAGGATTCTCATTTGAATTTGAGAAGACATCTGACAGGCTCCTGAAGAGTGTGGCTCATTAAGTACAACAGAGGACTCAGAAGGACAACTTTTGGGAACTAACAAGCTATATGAAGTGGGCAGGTCGTTTTGTCTCTGTCCATCTGTTAAATGGGTATTATAATATTTAGTTGGCAGGATTTCTGTGAGACTTAATTAAATTTTATAAAGGGCTTTGGGAACCTGAGAAATGAAGCTCCAGAAACATATTAATAATATGTTATTATCTTATTCTAGATTTTTTGTTTTCAGATTTACCTGCTTAGATACTACATCATATCCATGCTTACAATTCAGGCAGTTTTCTGGTTTTCCATTTATGCAAAGACATGAAATGGCATAGATATATAATTTCCTAGACATAGATATGGAATGCAAAAATATATATTTTGTTTAATAATGTAAAAGAGTTTCTTCTTAAAACATGTTTAATTGGATCCTATATCTGTTACTCAGATACTTTTTTTGTAGCATCTCGGTGTTTTATTGGTAACATTTCAACAGAACCAGTAAAAAAAACACATATTAAATATAATCATTTTTACTGGGTCATGAGAAGAATTTACTCTCTTTTTTAAAAAATGTAAAAATAAATGTGTGTATTTTTATATATACAAATATATTACTCTGGTTGAGTAACAATGGAATTAATTTACAATGATTATAATTTTGTAATTTGGGCTAGAAAGATATTCCTTTCTCTGCCTCTTCCCTAGCTTTTTCTTTCTACCTGTTTATTAATTTGAGATTTTCATATTTATGTATGAATATAGAGCCTTGGAGTTAATATAAACTGCCTCAAAAAATTGCCCCCCCCACTTTGTATTTTTGGCAAAACAAATCCCATTTTTTTTATAAGAACAATGTTATAATTAAGAATTGTATTTCTAACCAAGGAATGGTCATCAAGTAAGTCACAGATATGATTAACTGCATGTCATGAGAGCAAGGCTGTTACTACTATAAGCCACTGTAATCATTTAAAATAGGAAAATGATATTCATAGTTTTATAAAGTTTGCTTAAATATCTTGCATGCTTTGACATATGTGATATGTTTACTTATAACATATTTTAAGTTACTTTTATAAACATATAAAACTGATTGCTATTGTAATAAATATTTTAATTAATATTTTGACATGCCAGAACTTTGATGCATTTAATGTGGAATAATTTGAGAAGCCTATGTTTCTCAAAATTTTCTGTAGGAAAATTATCATGGATACTTACATAATGCATTCCTCTTGCTAAGAATGATACTTTAAAAAAATTCTGTAGTGTAGACCATTCTTTATTTTAAGAACTTGAATCAATTTTTGATGCTATCACTAAGGATTTTGCTTGTAAGAAAAAAAAGTGTCTTACTGAATTTGAAAATAGGGTTTTTGTATGTGTTTACTATCCCTACCTGATCCCCCACTCCCCAAAGCAGAGCAGTCTTGAGAAGATAGAAAGCCCCCAAAGGCAGCTAGATACAGAAGTGCTTAAAGTGCTAATGGGAAGATTTTTGGAGGAGGAATTTGAGGACACAATTTGCATATTAGACCCAGTGTTTGTCTTTAAACACTATTGAAGTTTATTACCCACACTTTCTCTTTAAACCTTTCTATATAAATCCATGGAATTAGTGGATAACACCTTTGGAAAGCAGTGGGAGTTGCTAATTAGATACTAATCAGATTGACCAATAGGTAAAATAGAAAGTATCTTCATAATAGGAATTTGGAATAACTCTTTCTATACTTCCACAAGTTAGAATGGATGCTTAGAAAAATATGTCCTTGTGATTATTTATAATCTCTTCTTGAACTAACCTACACGAAAAACCAACCCTTTTCTCCTTTGTTTATTTTCATGCCCAGACTGTGTTGAAGTCACACAAGTATAAATAAGTGTACATCGTTTTAAAATGCTTTAGTCTAACCTTATTCCCTTTGAATTTTGAAGATATTTGGAAAATAACGGTTTTTAATATTGCTTAAATTAGTCTTTTACAAATAGAATTGTCAACTTCCAAGAGTTACCACAATATAACTCATTTTTTAGAGTTCTGTTCTTTTATGTTACTCACTGATAATGGATTATATTTTACTTTTATGTCTCTTCAAAGTCTACAAAAAACACTTTTGTATGTAAATGTAACAAAGGCATACTTTGCAGATACTAATTTTATGTCTGAGAATCATCATATAATTTAGCAAACATCAACTGTGCACTTTTTAGTGTAAAAGCTATATAGCAAGAGTTGTAAATGGGAAAGGAAGATGACTCATTCAGCAGCAGAACCAGGAAAAACTATAGCCTTTTTCCAGTCTAGTTTTCTACTCAAGAAGCAATTAAATATATAGCCATTTGTCTAAGTTTCTACCATGTATTCGTCTTTCAGATCTGTTCTCTCACCTGGCATACCGTGGATTTCAGTTATAAATGTTCCTCTTTGCACAAGCATGTAGACCGATAGGTGTTAATAGGTATAAGAATTGCTCTGGGACCAGTCTTTTAAGTTTTTATGACCTCTTCTCTTATATTTCCCTCCCCAAGTGCAAATACCATTTTAGACACTTTGAGATTAGGAGTGGAGATGAGGAGAGAATAACGAGAAGGAAAAACAGGAGAAAGGAGAAGTAGAACTAGTTAGAGACTTATTAGAAACTAGTGAGGGGAGCCTTTAATAAAAGTGTAACATGCATACTTTAAATTTGTTACTTGGATGTTTTCTAAGACACTTTTGTAGCTCTGATGGTTTATTTTTATGGATATGGATTTTTAATTTGAGGAAAAGATACAAACTAATCCAAACGAAATGGTCAAATTCAATCTAAAACCTTAACTTCCTTGATTACTGCATTCTATAATTTATTGGGCTTTTGTGCTTCAAAATATGACAACATACCTTCTATTTTCTTTAGTTTTCTTGTTAGAAGAGTTGACTAAACTATTTCAGGAAAGAAGAGGAAAGGAGACGTCTTACTTTCTTATGCCTAGCAAGCCTTGCTGCTTTTTAAGAACAGTGCATTTCCTTAAAAATATACTCAGTACTTTAGGTGGTCTTAAATAAATGAATAAATGTGTAATTTTATATACTTTCATAAAATGTTTTGAAATTCACAGGAAAGATGATCCCAGTACATAGCTGCCTATATCTCAGTAGGCAAAAAAAAAGGTTAGCAATTCTAAGGCCCTTTCTCCATGTGTAGTAGTGGCGGTTTTATTTTGATGGCCAGTGCCAGAGTGTAATTGAAGCAGTATTTTCATGTAGAAGCATATTTTATTTATGTGCTCTTTTTACCTGTTAGATATATTTTTAGTATAATTATTTTGTTATAATTCTTTAATTATATTTTTTTCCCTCCGTTAACACAGCACACAACCTAATGTAACAAAGCTTAGATTTGATTCCTATGTCCATACTGTTTACCTTTGATGGTCCTGGTGACTGTGGTGATCTCTACCTCCTGGAGATCCAGTGAGTATCTGTGTATAGGAAGAAATAACCAGAGTTACTTTACCATCTTTTGTCACTGATCTCAGTAGAGGGTTAACTATGTTTACTACATGGAGGATGCTACAGAACAAAGTAAATTGGAAGGGAAATAATTAGGATGGACATATTTTGCCTCGGTATTGCCCACATTGTTACATGAACAGTAAAAGAGGTTATATTCTTCTAAGGCGTGAGATTCTAACAGATTCTCTTTTTTAAAATGGGTTGAAATTTTGTTTTGAAGTTTTTACTTGGGCATGTGGTTGTAGGACATAGATTAACTCCTAATGTATTGCTTTCTTATTTTGATATTGGAATTTAGACTTCAGACACAGAAAATGCAATACTTTGAATAATCTTATTTCCATGAATTCCTGATTTAAAATGAAAATATTCCCTCAACTGCTAAATTACAATGAGATTAATAGATAAAACATATAATTCTGCAAGCTATAGGAGATGCAGTATATCTTTTTTAGTTATTTTACAAGGCTAAAGGTTATCAATATTGTATGTAGCACATCCTTGCCTCCTCTAAAAAGTAGAAACTATTGCTCCTTCACTAAAGGACAAAAAAAGTGCCTAAGGAGGCAGCGTGGTATAGGAGAAAGAATTCAGCTTTATGGTCCGATAGACCTGGGGTTGAATTCCACCTCTCTCTATCTAAGTGGCCTTGGGCAAAACGTTGTCTCAGGGGCAGCTTCCTCAGCCCTAAAATAGGTATAATATTCTCTCAGGTAACAGTGTTATTGGTAGAATTTGAAATAATAAATATAAAGTGCCCAACACTATGCCTAGTAAATGGAGGTTTTTATTAGGATGATTCATAGATTTAGGATCAGAATTTAGACTAATCCTGCCTCACTAAGAGATTTACTGGGGACCATAGCAGGAAATCTCCTCCATGGAGTAGCTCTAGCTTGTGGTGCCTTCCACAGAGTGGTAGAGGATATATTACAGTAGTACTTTGAAACTTTTACCCTTATTAGGGCAGAGGAAAATGAATGACTACATTGGGCATCCAGAGGGTATAATCTGAAGTGATCTGTAGAAGACATGTAATTTTTTACTGTAAAACATTTCAATTTTGCATTTAAAAAATACACATTTTCCCCTTCATTTTGAAACTGTCTTTAAAATTGACTGTCCAGGAAGATGAGTAATACTGATCTCGTGTCTTAGAGTTACAACCAAGCACAATCTATATATACTTCTGAAGTACAAGTGCCTTCAACAGTTGTTTAAAAGACACAATTTTGAGATAAATTAAAGTGCCCTGAGAGAGAGGATATTTACTTTTATAACCTCGCCCCCAAAAACGACTGGGACCCATGCTATAAAACAATAACACTGCTAACCAGTTGTGCAGAGCTCCTTCTTTATTGCCAGCTTTCCTGGCCACATTCTAGATTTATTTGGATGTCCCCAAAGGCACAATTACCACATAAGAGAGGAAGTCACAGGAAGGCAAATTCCAGCTCAAAGGGGAGAATGGGCAGAACTCCCTAGGGGTGGAATGCACCGCCTGCAGTGGTGCTGAGCTCCCAACCACTGGAGAGTGCAAAAAGAGAGGTAAGACCCCTGACTCAAGTTTTTAATGAGAGAATGAATCAAGTGGTCTCTAAGTTCCCTTTGCATTCGAATGTTATGCATCCAGAGGAGAAATCTTTTGTGGCTACAAAGGTAGAGAAGGACTGCAACTGACCTACTCTGTGCCAGACAGATGGTTAAATGAAGAAGAGAGTAGACTTTCCAGATATGTGGTTGAAACAGCCTAGGTCACAGCAAGCCTGACAGGCTTTTCTCAGAATGACTCTACCATTCTGTCTGAAGCTGTGGTTCTGTGACAGGAAACTGTACAAAGTAAGGCTCAAAAGCAGGATGGGGCAGCCTATGTAGGTTAAGGCAGCAGTTCCCCACCTTTTCGGCACCAGGGACAGGTTTTATGGAAGACACTTTTTCCACGGACTGGAGTGGAGAGTGGGGGATTGTCGGGGATGGTTTTGGGCTGATTCAATTGCATTGCATTTATTGTGCACTTTGTTATTATTACATTGTAATATATAATGAACTAATCATATAACTTACCATGATGCAGAATCTAATGCTGCCACTGATCTGACAGGAGGCAGAGCTCAGGCAGTGATTTGAGCAATGGCAAGCGGCTGTAAATACAGAAGAAGCTTCATTGCCCTCTGTTCACCTCCTGCTGTGCAGCCCGGATCCTAACAGGCCACGGACCAGTACCAGTCTGTGGCTCAGGGGCTGGGGACCACAGTGTTAAGGCATTTAGACTCTATTCCATGGCTGACACTGCATTCTTTTTAGGCACAGGAATTATCATGCTCAGCTCTGTATATGAAGCAGATTAGTCTGAGAGTGGGGGTGGGGTGGCTGCAGGGGGCAGCGCAGTGAGGCAGAGCATTTGGAGAATGCCACGGTCGTGCAGGCACACTCGATGGTACAGTTCACTCGATATGGGAAGGACAGAGATGAGACAGGACAAGAGTCAGCTGCTGGAGTTACCACATAGAGAGGCTAGATAAAAAGTTAGGGAGGAGGAACAGAGGGCTAGAGAAGGAGTCAAGATGATTAGACGATTTCTTACTAGCAGATCTGTTAGTAGAGGTGGGCTGCCCTTCTTTAGCTGGGACCTTACAAATCACTTAACCTTCTCCTTAGTGCCTCAGTCTTCTCATCTTTAAAATGAGGATAATGATGCCTACCCCCAGGGTGCTTGTGAGGATCAAATGAGAGGATGAGGTGAAAGTGGTTTGTAAACTAGGTAGCCTCTCTTTATGCAAACTGCTACTGCTGCCTTAGGGTAGCAGCTTCCTGCCTTTCAAAATGAACATTCAAACGTTCGCATCCTTTCACCTGGGGGCCAGGATTAGGTACTGGAATGAGATGATTCTTACCCAGCCTATTTCAAAACTTCCTACAATGTTCTCTTTCACCTCTGGTGACAAAAGCTAAAAGCCTAGTAGCTTCCAAAACTTTTATGCGTCTGCCTTTCTTCTTTCCTGAGGAGAATCCTGAGTAGTCTAGGGAATAGAATTTACACTTTTCTCCTGGACTGATTAGAATGGCTGGCTGTGGGAGGTCAGGGCCTTTCTGTAGGACTTTTCTGACTTGGGTATGCTGTGGATGCTGTTAAACTGTCTGCTTTCTGTAAAGAAGGATATTTTCTTATTGGAGTGGCTGCTGGTACACGGACAGTATTGCCCCTTTCCTCGTGGTACTTGATCGCAGCATGTTGACATCTGTGCCTAGGTCACAAGCCATACCTACTGGGGATTGATTTTTCTCTTGAACCACCAGTGAGGGAAAGGCCCTTGTCTGAATTCTCATGACTGAATCATTACCATGAGCTAACGTCTCCAGCTTTATGAGTCAGTGCTGGCCCAGGCACTGGTTTTGTAGGTTAAAAAAAAAAAAAAATGAAGACGCAGGTTAGACCCCCCTATTGTCATTAGCTTGTGCAGGGGGAAAGAAAACTGAGCTGTCCTCAGATAGTGGCATTTTAGAAGTCAGATGTTTGATTCTTCTCTGTAAGGATGTAGAATAAGTAGAAGAGTTTAAGAGTTAATAATAATAAAAACCCTGTGATTTTTGTGTGTGTTTTGTTTTGCTTCAGGCAAAGTAGGTGAAATGATGTGTTTAGGAGATGAATGTTCTTGTAATAGGCAAGATGTAGCTTGCAGGAGAACATCTGTAACCAACCCATTCTGCATGAGATAGGGCCAAGACTTGTTTGTGTTTTAGTGCCTGTTCACACACGTACACTTTCAAAAAAGATTTATAAACTTTTGGAGGATTCCCCTTAAAATGATATTTCTTCATGTAATAGGCATAATTATTGACTGCCTGGTGGTTAAAAAATATGCCCCAGTGAAGTTTGGGCCATGTTAATTTTGAACTAAGTGGTACAAAAATGGTTATCAATATAAAGTGGATATAAAAATATTAGGAATATCAGGCATAGTTCATGAATCTACCGATTAATCCAGCAGAAGGCAAAAACAAACTGTGTTTTTGAAGTTTTTAATATTCATAGTAGAGATTTTGTGCAAAGAATAAGAGAAGTACCTGGATATTTGCTCCAAAATACTCAAAGGTATTGCTCAAAACTCGATTAAAGAAAATAATAGAATGTGGACAGAAATCAGTGAGGGGGAATCAGCTTGAATAATATGAATATCAATTAAACAACAGGGTTTTTAATTGTCTCCACTCCTCTCTATCCTTTTTCTTTATCATATATATAAATGATAGAAAATATCTTTGTGGAAAGGTAGTTGGAAGCCTTTTTTTAATGGATATTACTTAAGTGCCTTCTTAAATCTATGTGCTTTAAAACCAGTGATATTTTATGGCAGTGATGTGCTTCTGGACACACCTTTTGGAAAGAAGGTTAGGGGTGTGTACTGTAATTTGTAACAGATATTCAGAGTTCCCAAGAAAGACAGCTCTTCCTCACTGTTCCTGTACCCTCTCCACCCTCCTCCTGCCCCTCCCCTCCTCCCCAACCCCTTCTCCACTTCTTGTTTCATCCTGTAAAAGGACATGAGCTTCATGTTGAAAAGGATAAAGAAAGAAAAGGATAGGGAATAGTGAGAAAAATATTAAGAAAACTTAAAGTTTAACGGTTCCTTTTAGTAAAATGAATTTTTGAGCTTCCATAGGGAAAATTAGTGTAATTAAATTGTTTTAGTTCGTAAAACCAGATATTTTCATACTGACTGAGCCAACTACAAGTGTTATATGCAGCAAGGACAGATATTGTCCTCTGACTTGGAAGATTCAGAAGAAGCATTTTGTCTTTTACATGAATCTGGGTTGATTTTATTTTATCAACTTCTTTAAAAAGGTATTAGTCCACATCTAGAAATTCAATTTTCTTTTTTTTCGTATATACTTTGAAAATGATTTTATGGACAGCAAAAAATGAGTTTCTGCGGAGTGAAACAATGCATATTTTTCATTTTATTTTTAACGTTCTTGGCATTCCAGGATACATATAGTTTTTACGTGAGGTAAAATTTAATAAAATACAGTATGAAGGAACTATACCAAAGTTAGGATCTGAGTGAAATATCCCAATTAACTTCACAGTTGACTAACTGAGGTGACTAAGCAAGTGACCAGACCCCTCTGAGACACAATTTCCTCCTCTGTCAGCTGGAAATAATCTTCCTGGAAGGTTGGTGAGAGTTCAGTGTATGAAGCCCATAGTCTAGTGCTGGCCACTGAGCAGGCCTTTGATAAATTGTGCTAGTTATTATTAGGGCTAGACACTGTAGGTAATTATATTAATAGATAGATAAGTTAGCCCTTCTTCAAAGAACACACGATCAGTCAAGGCAAACTGATGAACCTAGCTATAATTCAGTGTGACAGGTGCTGTAATCTTTGTCTGCTAGGCAGACTCCTACCCATCTTTTAAAACTCACTAGAAGCATTCATTGTAGATGAAGACTTCGCTTGTGATTGACCCCCAAGCCCCCCTCTGAACACTCAAGAGTTCAGAGCAGTAGCTTTGTTTTCTTTTTTATCTCTGTGTCTTAGTGCTGGCACATATAATGGGCTCCAACAAATAGTTGTCAGATGATATTTTTTGTCTGAACAAAGTGTGATGCAACACAGAATACTGACTGATTTGCCTAGTTTCACAGAAAATATTTACAGTTGGGTCTCAAAGGATGAGCAAGGTCTTGCAATGAGGGAAAGAAAAAAGAATGGACATTCCAATTAGAGGGACCAGGGTGAGTAAAAGCATGGAGACACGAATGTGCTATGTCAGTATAGGAGTAGGAAACAGTCTGGTATACCTGCACATAGAATGTTTAGAGGAAGGGGAGAGCAGCAGGAAATGAGACTGGAGAGATGTCCAAGAGCCAGACTGAGAGGAGCTCTGGATACCATCCTAAAGAGTTTGGCTCTAATCTTGCAAGCACCGAGAAAACATGGAAGGGCTTTGAGTGGGGGATGACATCATATTCTATTAGAGGAAGATAACTGGCAGCAGTTTGGAGGTGGGAGGACTAAAAGGCAGGGAGGCTAATTGGGAGGGTGTTGCAATAATTTAGATAAGAGATACAGGCAAGGGGAATGGAGGTGAGTGTGAGGTTGGGGGTAGTTTTGCAGTTTATATTTCAAAGATAGAAAGCTACTTCCCATAATTGGAATTTTTGATTCCTACCATTGTAGCATTTCTTACACTTTTGTCTTAGAGGTACTTCTTGACTGCAGTAAGAAAAAAGTTTAAAGATATATTCCTGGAGTGAGGGTTGGTTTGGGGACTTTTGTGTGCTATGCTTTACTTTCTTCATTTAGGATTATTCTTGGCTATTTATCCTAGTGCTTTGTCTATGAGAAGACCCACATGTCTGTAGGTGGCCAGATAAGGGAATACTTTATGTTCCCTATGGATCTGCATTGCATTGAAAATATTTAGGGGGAAGTTTTATTGGTTGAATGAAAAAGAGATTTGGCCATAGAGCCAGTGACTGGCATGATGCCTTTAGCCAGGCCATTCTGCTGCTTTGAGCTTCAGTTTTCTTATCTGTGAAAGAAACATGTTAGGGTAAATCTTTATGCCTTTTTCTTGTTTATTAACCTAAGTGTAGGCATTAACACTTTTGTTCTTTTACTGGGTGAAAATCATATCTCTATCAGTAGCCCCCAAAAAATGGAAGCATCTTTCATTCCAGTTTTTCCCATAATTAAAAAAAAGATACATGTTATTAAATAGCAATTCCATGTGACAAAATTAGTAACTAGGACAAAAATGTATTCTTTCACTCACAGTTGGTCCTCAATAAATGTTAGTGAATTGTGTTATAATTTCTCCACATTTTTTTTGCTGAATATTAGAGAACATAAATTTATTATAAAGGATATGTACTATTAATAAACTACTTTTATTTTTCCTATACCCAGAGAAGGATTCAAAATTCTTAACAGATACCATATTACTAAATCTAGCTATAGGAGCCAGACCAAGAGAGACTTTGTAAATCACTTGCCTAAAGACCCAAGAATCTCAAAAGAGGATTTAGGAAATCAATTAAATGTTTATTCCTGCCTTGAACATGCTGTTTCTGAGAACTAAACTGCAGGGATTGCTCCAATTGACACTAAAGATAATATGAGTAAGAGCTTTACACATTTATTCTGAAAGCTAGACCCATGCAAACAAGTTAGAATCCGTCTGTCAGTTCCTGGTGCTCCCTTTTCCTCCACGTAATTATTTGACTCAGGTATCAGGGGAGGAAATGGAAAAGATGGGGGAAAAGCACATGTGTTGGAGTTATAACTAGATAGTGTTTGGAACAGTTTCTTTGAAAATTTGTTTATTTCACTTCTAGCTAAATTCAGTGTCAAAGATTTCTATATTGCTTTGACAGTTTTCTTCAAATATTTGCTCTTTTATTTCTTTAATTGCCAAACCAAAATGTAACCTTAATTTTTTTCAGTCAGGATAAACTATTTTTCTGGAGTAAATTTGTATTCATTTCACAGACACATCTCATCTGTTATACAATAATCTCTACAATTTAGGGATTATGATATTGATTAACTACTAGCTGCTCTGCCAACCTTCATTTTCTCAGACTCTGGAATGAAAGGCCACTAGATCTCCCCTTATTCACTATCAGTAAGTGTAAGTAGGGTTTACTAGGATTGGAATAGAATGGGGACTTTGGTGAGAGAGTATTTGAACCATTGTTTATAGAGAGACAGCTTAAGCATATCTGGGGTTCAGGTTTTAGGTCTGACTAGGAGAATCTGGTTGGTGAGTCAAGCTAGACCTTTACAAATTGTAGGCAGGACCTACCCTTGTAACAGTCTGCCACAGTTCCTGATACAAAGGATTGATAATTTGTGGGTTTGAAAAGCAAAACAAAACAAAACCTTCTACCCTTCAATTTGATTTACTGCAACTCCCATTTTTATAGCAAGGGTTAGGGACAAAGTTCATTGTACAAAATTTTAAAAAAACATATATTCTGAAAACACTGGAAATTAGATATCAGCATTAATTTTGTTGAAGTCAAAAACCTGAAGTTTAATAACAGGAGTTGAAAATCATTATCATCATACCTTTCATAATAGCATGTATCATAGACCTCAGTGATATGCTTATTTACCTCAAGTATATTTTTTATTTACTTATTATAATAAGTGTAACTTCTCTTTACATAGCATGTAATTTTATTGTTGTTGCCTTTTTTTATTTTTATGCCTATCACTTGAGTGAAAGATGGATAAGGCAAAAGCTCCATCTAGAAATTTATAGTCTCTTGGCAGGGAAGAAAAATAAAGGCATATAATTATAATAAAAGACAAATTAATATGTGTCACAGGAAAAAAATAAAGATAAGTTTCTCTGGGACTTTGAAGGTGGAAGGCAGTATCTAGATATTTAGTAAATATTGTCTGCATAAAGGAAGAAATGTCTACACGGGGGAATAAACATCACTTACAAGTTTGGGGACAATTTAAATACAAAGTAATCATGTAGAATTCTGTAAGGTTTGAAAACGTGTAAAATTGTCTCACTATAGTACTAGGGAAATGGGGAAACACCAAAGTTCCTGCATCAGCTTTTGCTGGATGAGAAGGGCCAGAAGAGCTGGGAGGAGCAGCCCGTATTTCTGTCGCCTGTGTGGTTTCTGTGCCCATACTGCCAACTTCCCCTCAGATGAAAACCCACAGGGCCCAGCCTCCAGTTAGGTGAGAACAGGCTTGCACTATCTGTGACAGCAACAAAAAGCCTTATAATTTTGACATAGAGGATATTTCAGTCTGCTATCTGAAGTTCCTTGAGTCCTGTGTTCTTTCTGTACCTGTTAGATATTTCTACTTGATTGATTATTTATCTTCATTATTTCTTTTCTGCCCAATTGATTGACTTAAATATAAACTATTACAGAGGATAGATTAAATAGGCAGGATATTTCTCAATTCTCTTTGAGGGTATTTCTTAAATTACTTTTTAAGTAATGGTTTTATTTATACATGTATAGTCCATTTTCATTTCCATATCATTTGAGCTTTACAATAACACTCTGAGCTCAGTATTGTTGTTATCATCTTTGTGTTGAAGGTGAGGACGGGGAAGGTCACAGGTGAAGTGACATGCCTGAGTCCAAGTGGTCGAGTAGGACTCTGGTTTTCTGGTCAGCTGCTTATTTTACAGTAGCAGTGTGAATCTGTTCCCACTCTGCACTATTGCAGCCCCTTCCTCTTCTTAGCCTTATTTCTCTATTACAGGAGCATTATAATTACAGAAGCAGCGTTTGGCTAATAAGTAGTAGGTTTTGATTTATAACATAGAGGGCTGGCATTATAATTTTGGGCCTGGAACTTGGTGTGCCATGAAAGCTATTATGCTCTCATTAGAGGGAAATGAATCTTCAGATGATATGAGCATTCTAATTTCTTCTCTTCATTGGGTTTTACTAAATGACTAGCAAATAGAAAACATGGAAGTTATCTGAGACTTCTCTGCATAGGGCTTGATGGGCTGTATTATTCTTGCTATAATCAATCACAGGGACTGGCAGATGGACAGCTGTTAGAGCCAAAGTCCCGAATCTAAGGAATTCACTCGGGGCCAACTTTTCTTAGTATATAGTGCTCAGTTACAAAAGCTCTAGTACAACTCAGGTACAAGAGCTATAGCTAGAGACAGCTTAACAGCTAAAACTAAAAATGACAGCAATGGCATACCAAGAAAGGGTAAAATAAAAAGCTCTTTGCTTCTTCCTTCATTTTCTAGTAAAGCAAAATGTTTGACCTAAATTTTGACCTCTGGAAGTAAAGTCGATTATGCTCATTCTCCTGTATATGTTATTATGGTATCAAAAGTTGGCAACTGATGTCTAACCCTAAAATTTAGATGATGAAGATAAAATCGGTAGTTACCACTTGCTGAGTACCAGGCCCAAAACTCCAAAAATCACTATACATTATGGTAACTGGTTGATATAACAATTCTCCAAGGTAGATGATTAATATTCCCATTTTACAAATGCAGAATTACTTACCTTTTTAGACCTAAAGTCACCTACCAGGTCAATACAGAGCTATGCTCTTAAGTCCATAGATGAAAGACCCTCCAAAGAAGGCCACTTTCTACTGGCATTCTAACTTCCACTGTTTCTTATCTATTACTAATTTTTAAGCATTTATAATAAGAAAAAATAAAGCAAGGGCAGAGGTGAGACTAGATCTTCCCTTATTCCGTGTTGGTAAGAGTAAACAGGATCAGATGTGCTAAGGCCTTCTCTCCTTCTTCATTCCTTTCCTTTGCCCCTGCTACCCTGAGATTGAAAAATAATACAAGTTTCCACTTAGTTTAAGGCTTGTATCATTCATTATTTGATTTCCATTTCATTTCCCTGTTCTACCTAAAACAGATTTAAATATGGTGGGGGGAGGAAATAATGATGATAGTGATGGCATCAAGAAGAAAACAGGGTGAAAGAGTAGGAGCAAATACTTCAGACCAGCATCACAATAAGTTCATCTCTGATGTAAAAGAAAAACATTATACCTTTGGCTTGAAAACTGCCTCCCTAATTTGTGAGCATGTTTAGGATTATGTAAGTGCAGTGTCTTAATAACAAGCCTAACACTTCTCACCTAAAGAATGCAAATGCTTTGCAAACAGTAGAGCTCACAATTCCCCCGTGATCTAGGGACACACATATTTCCTGAAGTACTATTTTACAGATTGAGAAATGAACTCAAGGAGACCTACCCATCTGTCCACACTGACAAAATGAATCTAAGGACTAAACTCTAACTCCAGCTTCCTGTCTCCGTAGAGGTAGACCACACTAAAAGACTAATCTTATGTCAAGGGTAGTAATTTTCTCTCTTTTTTTTTTTAAGAAAGAAAACATAAATTATACAGTAGATATATTTGCATAAAGGTAGATCTCAAAAACATTTAATTAAGACAGTAGTACCTACTTCCATAAAAAAATAGAAAAGTCATACTTCTGCTCCACTCAATTTCAAAACTAGAGCAGTTTTAACAATTAGACAAGATTATTCTTTTGTACTCTGCTGTTTGTCTTCACGTGAAGAATGCATGAATTCAGAGTGCAAAATATTTTGAAAGGTGCACAGGAAAGAAGGAATTATTATAAAGCGAATTTCAGGTTGCATGTAGATATTAATTGCAGGTAAAAGTAAGAAAACAAATGGGATATATGCGCGTGTGTGCACTGTGCTGCAGATAAAACCAATTTTGAAGGTTGAGAGACATGACGATACTTGTAAGGTATGAGGGAGACAAGACCAGAGGCGCCGGGAAGCTTGACTACCGTGGAGTGCTTAGTTGAGACTTGTCTTTGCCCCATGGCCTGCAGCGCTTATGTAGAAATTGGGGACGCTTTTACTTGTTCCAAAGCCTTACCTGATCAGACCTGCCCAGGTTGGAGTTTGGGAAAAAAAGTGTTTGAAGTAAACAGGAAAATTACTCACCTTAATGATGTGTCTTACTGGCACTGACAGCGCTTTGCGCTTTGATAGTCTGACGGTCTTTTTTTTTTTTTTTTTTTTTTAAGTTTTGGGAGGAGAGACTTCGAGGGGGATTATTAATATTCTATTTGGAAAACAGAGTGTTATGCATGCCCATTCGCTAGTAAGGGGGCCAGAAAATGGTCTTTGTACCATTTAAGTATATGAGCTTGCCCCTCCTAATGAAGTCTAAATCAGGAATTTTCCATTTAGGTATTTCTACTGAAAATCAAAGAAAATACAAGACTGTTTATTTTGTAAACATGTTGTGCCATGTGTCTCCACGATCACAGTGAGCCTGTTTCCACAGAACAGATTCTTTCTAGCATTTGAGCTGTGAGTTCCCGAACGCATAAGACAGAAATCCTGGGTTTTTACTCTGTGTCCCTAATTCACTGCAACCTTGCTGGAGTCACGGCCTGTGTCCAGACTGGGATCCCACACATGTAAAGTTATAAGGGTTGAGAACAGAATTCTTTCTGGCTTTCTATTCTCAGATTTTGTATAGCTTATTAAACTAGATAGAGGGCATTGTGTACAGTCTGAAAGGATATAGATGGCTAGTTATATTTGATAAACAAGGGGAGAATAAATTATAGGTTATGAAGGCATTTAAAACAAGAGATCTCTGCCAGATTCCCTCCCCACCCCCACCTCCCACCACCTTAGTTCTCTGACTGGGAATACCTTGAGCATTTTTTTTTTGTCTGAGTCCTAATTGGAAGTAAATTGGGTGGCCAGTAAGATAAAAATGAGTGGAAGTATTTACTATGGTGTGTGTATAGCAGCCTCCTGGTGTCTCAGATATAGTTAGCGTACTGTAAAGCAGTACAAAACCTTCTTATGCGCATGCTCAGCCCCTGTCCCGTCAGCAGCTATTCACCTGCAACTCAAGCAAATCTGCGTTTGAAACATTATGGGATGTTCCATAAAAGTGAGTCAGGAAAGATTTGGCTCACTAGTCAGACGTCACTATCAGTGGGTCTATCTTTGAAGCAGTTACTCCGAATGGATACCCCTTTGATTCAATGGATAGTGGTTTATTTCCATAAGTACTGGGTGTTCTCAAGAGATTTCACTCTTGGTTCTGTCCACATTCAGGAAACTGTCAATTATGGAAGAAGAGATTGTTTTTACTTGGTTCTTCTAAGGAGATTAATCAAATGTACATATGCAATTTAGGATTGAAGAATCTCTATTTTTAAGAGTAAATTTTATTTCATTTGGCAAACAGTATGAAACTGAATGTACCCAAAGTGTTGGAGCTTTATAAAAACATCAGCACATTTTAATGACAATTTCATCTAAGAAAATGCAATTGCTTAGTAAATATCTTCTAGCGTTGGGACTAGTATGTTTCTGTGTTTACAAACATTGGAAAATATAGTTCTTAAAAGGTTGAGCAAACCAAAATGTTTTTGCCCTGTTACCTATAGAAATAATGACATTTATTAGCCAAATGCCACCATCTCTCATCCATCCCTCAGAAACTTAGAGTCAGTGGCATTCTGCTGATTGGGTTTTGGCAACATCTCTCCTCCCTATTCTTGAATCCCCGTTCCATGGTAAGCCCACCCACATACCTACCTGTTGTTCCGCTGGTACAATGAGCTCCATCACTGCCCCTAGACTTTTTTGCTTCCAACTCCTCCTCTTCAGTGTCAGGCAAAAGGATCTTTCTAACACACAGCTCAGATCAAGGATCACTGACAGTCCATTGTTGGTGACTACACACACATCTCTAAGCATATCACACTCCGATCAAAGTGTTTATGTTTGGTGCAATCCCCTGCTACTAACAATAATCTTTTCTTCTTATAAAATGCTTTATAATTTTTAAAAACCTCACACACGTATGTATTAGCACATTTAATCCTTATAACAAACCTGTCACATTGGCAGGGATTACCCTCACTTCTCAAATGAAGAGTTATGTAACTTTTCTTAAAATTATACATCACTTTGAAGAGTAGGAAAGGGAGCTTTGTGCCTCTGTGAGTACTGTGTTCTTCACCTTGTATTGTGCTTTCAAATGTGTGCTCTGCCCAGTGCCAGAGGTGATGTTTCACAGTCAACAAAAGACAATTTTGTTTTGTTTTCTCACCCCTTTGCCTAGTCTGTTGCTATTTCCTCTGATTAAAACATTTCTCTCTCTTTTTCCTCCTCGCTGCCTGTGAAAATCACTCTATCTTGAAATAAGATTGGCAAAATGTTAGTAATTGTTGAATATAGGTGATGGGTATGTGGAATTCATTAAGTTTGGTTTTCATCAATAAAAGTTTTTAGAAATTTCTATATATCCTCCCCAGGTAGACTTGTCAGATTTAGCAAATTAAAACTCAGAATGTCTAGTTATTTATAAATTTCAAATAATGAAAAAACTTCGGTGTTAAATATATCCTGTGTGATATTTGTTACTTATGCTAAAAAAGTTTTTCATTGCTTTTAAAAGTAAATTGTAACCAGGTATGCTGGATTTTATCTGGCAACCCCATTCTAAGGTCCCTCAATAACTCTTTAGGCAAAAGTGAGTTTTGCATGTCTCTTGCCACACTGGGGTCAGCATTAGTGAGGTGACAAAAAGTTTGCACATGTGTCTGAATACAAGCTGAGCTATCACATTGTTTTTCACAGCCTCTTGGGCCTCCCTGTTTCCTTCCCTTTCTTCCTCCTTCCTCCTTTCCTCTTTCCTTCCTTGCTCCTTTCTGTCCTTCCTTTTGTAAGTGTCTTAACCTGTTTCTTTCTTTTCTTTTTATCCCTGGTAATGTTTCAAACTTATTGGCATGGGCAACTGCTCTTAACAGGTTTGTTTTTATTATTTCTCTTGTTATTACTAAAACATTTCAATAGACTCTATAACTCTGTGGCATAACTAAGAGTTATATTGCATTCTTTTCCCTGTTGGGGCTAATTAGAATATTAAGTTTATAAAGAATGCAGAAAAAGCAAGCAAGATGAAGCATGTTTCCATCTTAAACAAACGAACTGTAAAGAAATAGGAAAGAGCATTACGATAAGCTTTTAAGAGGTATTGCAAGTAGAGGAAAGGGTTTGTTTAAATCTCTCCCCAAGCACCACCACCCCCAGCTGACAAGACTCTTACATATTAGTGGCCCTCACTGTGCCTCATTATCAACCATGGAAATAGACATCTCAGAATTATTTTAGTTTTTATGGATTTATTTAAAAAAGAAAGAAGAGGAGGGCCGAAGTTTAAGACGTGGCTTAAAGGTATTAAAGAGTGAATCTGATCTAATTTATTAGTTACACTTTTTTTTTGGCAGTGTCTCAACAATACCCCTAGGATCTCAGCATTTCAGCATGTTGGCTTCCTGTACTTATCTATAATAAAGAAACTCAATAATTTGCCTATAAGATGAAACTTGAAAGAAATTTATCTCATTATTCTTTTGAAATCTTGGGGGCTGCTGTAGTTGAAGGGAACTTAATGTCCCTTAAGTTTTTCTTAGCATTGGCAAGTTCACTTTTATAAGCACACAAACAAGCAAAGTTTTAAGAAAAATACAAGGAGTTGAAGATCAACAAGCAGGGCCTCTGTTTATGTTTTGAAATCCATTTGCTACTCATTTGTCTCATTTTGGAATCCTGTTAGAGTTACACCTGGGCATCCATTTCTCTGAGGTCAAAGGGATAAAGGATATGGAACGTCAGTAACAATGATTCGTAAGGATTATTGTTGGTACTCTTGCATGGAGAGATTTAGAACTCTGTTATTCTGACTTAGTTCCTGTCACAAGGACAGTACAGTAGGATGACAGCTTAAATATTGTAGGCAGAAGCGCAAAGTAGAGCCTGGACTTTCCCTCACCCTGGAAAAATAATAAAGCATGGTATGTTATACGAACCTCAGACATAGAATTGAGAATCCAATTATATTGATTTCAGTTATAGTGGTGTGATTGTCCTTCTATTTTTTTTTCTTTCTGTCTCCATTTTCTTTTCTTTGTTTCCTGGTTGACCCCAGGAACATATCTTCTGATGCAATAATATTAGCTAATTATCAAAGTCAAAGATTGATCTTTAGAAGTTTGTTTTGGAAATACTTTGTGCCACTGTCCAGTAGTAAAACTGTGTAGTAGAAATAACTGCTGAGACCAAACAGTGTGATACAATAATGACAGCTGCTGCTCATCAAGCATTGACCTTGGACCGGGCACTGGACCACGAACATGGCGTGGCTTCCTCTCATTTCACCCTCACAGCAAGCTTGCGGTAGGGAGTGGTATCTCTGTCTTGGAGACAAGAGACTTGGGCAGTTACATCACTTGGCTGAAGTCACATAAGGGTTTGCAGCAGGTAGGACTGTTCTCTTCCCCAGCACTGTGCAGGGAAGGAGCAAGGGTGCCGCAGCCGGGGGTTCTGGAGGTGAACCTGGCCCCACCACTTAGCAGCTATGGAAGATTGGGCAGCTTACTTAACCTTTCAGACTTTCAGTTCACTTCACTGCAAACGAGAGTAATAACATCTACTTCACAGGTCGCTGTGAAGATCACATAAGACACAAAGAACTTAGCAAAGTGCTCAGACTATAAATCATACTCAATAAGCATTAGTTTAGTCCTGTTTTCTACATCTGCCTTATCACGTTGTTTTCGGGATTCAGAGTATTTGAGTATGTGTCTAGGGGTAGTGAATGCTGCGTTTATTGAAAAGTGCAGATCCTAACATTTTTTTCATACAGTAATCCTCAAAAATGTAGATGTCTATCCATAATTCTGTCTACTTATTTAAGCATGAAATTGGAAGCTTTACAATTGTTATAGGAATTGAGTTCATTTTTTTTCTTCAAATTCAAGCAAAGAATGTTAAAGACATGATATTTTAAAGATAAATTAACTGCACATGTGTGTGTTTGTGTCTCTGTGTGTGTGTGAGAGAGAGAGAGAGAGATGGGGAGGATGAGCACACACAGTAAGGGTTTGGAAGCTATTTGTTGCAGTGTTTACAGACCTATTATATTCATGTGAAATGTTAAAAATATGTCCAAGGCTTCCCAATAACCTTCTTAGACTTTGAAGCTAGAAAGCACTTTGGAGTTTGTGCTTTATTGTATCTGTGTCTTAATTTTATATTCTGTCATGTATCAGTAATATTTTCATATGTTAAACTTTCTCAAATGGAGGGTGGGGATTGGTCCCCACTTCTTCACATCCTTATGTGCAGTATCATGACTTGAACACAGCAAGGACTCCAAACATGCACAAGGAGACCTTACACAATGCACATGTATGATGTGCCTGTATGTACAGCAAGGGCCCTGAATTTGAAGTTAAAACCTAGATTAGAGACTTAACCTAGTCTTCTACAATTGTTATATTGTGAGCAAACTAGTTTGCCTACTTGAGCCTCTGATGATGATTCTTCTTTTAAATAAAGGTGATTTTCTTTTACAGTTAGCTGAGGATTAAATAATAGAGTATATGAAAATGCTCAGTGATGGTGTCATTTATGGAAATCAGTAGATGCTGTTACCCTCCATTCTGTCAATACATATTCTCCTACTTCCTCTTATCAGACTGCCCTACCTTGCCTTCCAGTAAAAAGAGTACCCCAGAGATACAAATAAGTTACCATTATTGAAGCAGGGGGCTCACTTTTAGAGTGAATTTTCAAATGAAACTCCAAACAAGCAACAAATCTACAAGGAAAGGGAGTTAATATGTTTGGTATTATCTTGCCAAGAGTGCTTGGGTCATCACATAGAAATAGAACTTTAAGCTTCCAGCAATGAGTGGTTTCTGTTAGGAATGATGTGGCCTTCAGTAGGGTGCAGAGATTTAAGAATTGTATCCTGTGAGTCATTTTTAAAGAGAGCAAAAGACTATGTGTGGAAGTAGAGACGATAACCTTAATTCTAGCATCCAGGGGTTGAAGGAAGACAGCTACCAGGGAGGGGCTTCTACTACTTTGAGTGCTACAGTGTGAGGCTTTGTCTGGACCAGGGGATAAAACACATCTCTGTGGGCAGGGCCCTGAGCTCTGGGTGGGACTCTGGTATTTGTAGAAAGCTGCCTTCTTGATGTGCCAAGGTAGGGGCTGAGAAAGGAACAGGGACATTAGGTTTGGGCCCAGAGGGGAGAGATAGGTAGTAGCCCAGGGTTTTGCAGACAGTCGGGACCAATGAGTTGCCTTAAGGAGGAGGGATGATGATGTTTTCTCTACCTTAAGGGCAAAAGACAATGACTCCCAGAGCAGTGCCCCAGATGGACATGCTGCTGCCACAGTGGAAGAAGAGCTGGATGGTTGGCATGTATTGTCTTCTGCTTAGAGAGAGAGAGAGAGAGAGAGAGAGGGAGAATGAATGGGTGTGTGTATGTATGTCTGTGAAACTCTCCCATCTGCCCACCAACTCTGCCCCCTAGTTAACATCATCTTGAAGAGAAGTACAGGAATGTTTTACAGCAAAAAGATTATAGGGTTGGAAATTAGAAGTCACAGGTTCTAATTCTGTCTATTGCTGACTTCTGGTGTGATCTTTCTCTCTGAGTCTTTCATTTATGTGGGACTTAAACTTAGTCATGTCCAATGGAAGTGAGGGATAAGAGTTCTTTGCCCCCAGGGTTTCTGCTAGAAGAATTTTTACTCCACAGATAATTGTGTCTTCCTGTATTGCTGGGGAATGTGCAGGTTCATTTTATTGAGGAACAGGGAGCCCATGTATGTCAGGTCGTCGGGAAAGTTGTTTGCAGGTGTTTAATTAGCACTGAGAAGAAGACAAAGTATTTTCAGTTCAATTCTCAGCTCTACCATTTATTGGAGTGCCGCTTTAAACTTCTGAGCTCCTGTTCTACACCTGTAAAACAGCAGTCATCTCACCCTGGCCTTTTTCTCATGGTTATTGCAACTTTAGGACACACGTAAAAGTAAGCAGACTGGTATACAGATTGCTGAGTGCCAGTCGCTCGAGCAGATGCCTTGCAGTATGTGCTTTGTGGAAGTGACTGTGAATGGTCTTACAGGTTGGGGGTGGGGTAACAGGGGTGGCACTGGCAGGAGACACTAAATGAAAGGTCATTTTACCCTCCCGGGGAGATAAGGTTGCAAAATTAACAGTCAAGTCAGTCAAACCTTTTTAAACTAGCTTTTGAAATTCATACCCTCAGGCAAATAGAATGAGGTTAGCGGGCTCCACCCCCACCCCTGCCCAGGTCAGTGCCAACGTGCTGCCCTCAAGCAGGGAGGCCACAGCTGCCTCCCGGGCCGGGCCCATGCCCAAGGCCGGCCACAAAGCTGGCTGTGGCTTCCCAGAGATGTCCCAAGATACATTCCTCCCTGCAGAGGTTTTGCTCTTTTGTAGCACGGTCCAAAGTTCCCCCCACTCCCTTCACCTGCCAGACCCTGTGGGCTCCCGGCTGGTTTTCACGGTAAGGGGTAGCAGACAGCCCACCTGCTTGATGTCAACATCTGTGGGCGCGGCCCAGGAAGAATGTGCCGCTCCCAGCCTCCTTGGCTCAGGTAATTAATCCCCACAACTGACAGGTGGCAACAGGCGGCCCTTTGGCTGGGGCCGTCAGGAAAAGTGCTTGGAGGAAGGTTTTTTTTTTTTTTTTAAACTATCAAGAGCACAATTCGTACATGTCTGGCAGCTAGACGGCTGTGGTAGGAAGGGAGGTGGGGAGAAGTGAATACCTTGCCAGATGACTGTGGGGCCAATTTTGGGATCTGTTCTTGCTGGATCATTACGATAGATCCAGTAATATAGGGTGGCCTGGGATCTGTTTGTAAGCTCATTTTGCAGAGTTTCCCCTCCTTTGAAGTAGGTACAGTCTTAAAATGGAATGCCTTATTTATGAATAAGGTAAGGCCAAAGAGGGGAAATGATTTGCTCTGGATGATGCAGGAGCTTTGGGGGCAGGTAGAGGACTAGAAGCCTGTCCTCCTGACTTCCTGTCCATGATTCACTGAGCAACAGTAATTGCCCATTATACAGGTGCACTTTAGAAATGGGGTGAAAGAACTGTGGTCCTAGGCACAGGAGCAATAATTAGTTGCCTTTTGCATGATATTTTGGTTTTCAACCTATCCCCTTAAAGCTGACTTTTCAAGAGAATGCCCTCCCACCTTCCCCTAAAAGAACACATGCTCATTCACTTCCCCTTTTCTTTTTTTCTTTTTGGTATTTTGGAACATTGTCCATCACAGAACATTGACCTGATATTTGTTTAGGGTAGATATGCTTAGCTAAAACCTTAGAAGTAAACACTTTTTAATTATTAAAAATATTAAAAAAAGCTCTTCCTAGATGTGAAATTTATAATGTTTCTCAAGTGAGTTTATTTGTAGAAAACAAACCTGGAATATGGTACCTAATTAGCCCATACAATTTGATAAGATAGAATTATTCAATGTATTTGAAAATAAGGAAACCCAACTGTAATTGCGTCTAATTCTTTCTAAGACTCTTTTTACATTTCAATGAAATGGATGTTTAGAGTTAATTTTCCAAAGCCTCCTGATCAAAAATTATATACCCTTACAGTTTTTTATTTTCATGCATTGCATTTCTCCTCCCTATTAACCTTTCCCCTGACCAAGTTAGCTGCCAGAACTTTGTTTGGACCTCTCTGAACACCTCATATGTTTTATACAATTTTCATTCCTACTAGTTCCAGTTATTGACTTCATCACCCTGTTAGTATTATGTAAAGACATTTTTAATTTGGTAATTCTGAGGAATACAGTTTATAAAAGGAAAAAAAGATTAAGTCACTGAATGTTTTAGGTTAGTGTTAGGACAGGCTTTGTACTTGGTAATGGCTGAATGTGGATTAATGAGATTGTCATGACAGCTTTTCAGCTTTGTTTTTTTTTTTTTTCTTCTTGTCAAGTATTTTAGGTCATTTGAGATAGTACAGACCATATTTTATCTCTTGCATTCTTTTGAACACTCTGAAAATAGGAACCATAAATTAGAAGTGTCCCTAACATTTCCTGTTAGTGAGCAGCGGCTACCTTTTAGATTACAGTTAAGTCCTCACTTTACCTCATCAGTAGGTTCTTGGAGACTGTAAACAGAACGCTGCACGGGACGTCCTCACATAATTGCTGCATTCGACGTCATTGATGACGCTCAGTGAGGGCTCACTGTATTTGAAAATCTCGTTATTTTTCTTTCTTTTTTTTTAAAAAACCTAAACCCAGATTCATTCAGAAGGCCAGAAATTAAGTGAGACTAGTATGTTTATTGATGTATTTAAGCCTGTCTTAGGCTTTTCTCTTTAGGACTCAGCCATCTTCTCAGGGTAGGTAATTTGTTCTAAGTGTTAATGGGCCACAGCTGAGTCTGACTTTATACGTTAAGGTTAATTATTCTGTGGTTTAATGACCAGTAGGCCATATATTAATATGTTGGATTACATTAGAAGAAAACTTTAAATCATTTTCCTGTAGTATGATAGCATGTCAAGGTGTGGATTGATCTGGAATTATAGCATCAGGATGACTTTGACGCTGTTCTGTCTAGCTGCTTTGGAGAGGCATTGAGTAGTGAAGAGGGTTATGTAATTATTCATTATTTGTTGTATGGGAATTTATTTCATCCATATCCTTGGAGATTTGGGGATCAAAATAGCCATGTGATTTGAGATTTGCATATAATATGGCATTTCTTCTGGGAGAGGTTGAAAGAGGTAAAGTTTTTGTTTTTTTGTTTATTTGTTTTTTGATATAGTAGAAAACGAGGGTCTTGGCCGGGCGCGGTGGCTCACGCCTGTAATCCTAGCACTCTGGGAGGCCGAGGAGGGCGGATTGCTCAAGGTCAGGAGTTTGAAACCAGCCTGAGCAAGAGCGAGACCCCGTCTCTACTAATAATAGAAACAAATTAATTGGCCAACTAAGTATATATAGAAAAAATTAGCCGGGCATGGTGGCGCATGCCTGTAGTC